>OZ020286.1:11059923-11097664 GCA_963971205.1 Aethes cnicana
TAGTCACTCTACTGGAGCAGCTGATGTTTAATTTATGGGCGGCGCTAATTGCTTAAAATCAAGGCAGCGCGTCTCCTCGTTTGCCCACCCATAAAAATAAACTGGGGATACTTTTGCGTTGCAGGTCCTGCTACTGCTCGGCGCAGTGGCATCGCACAAGTACGTGGTCGGGTTCTGCCTGGGCGCAGAGCTGTGTGCGGCGGGCCGCTCGCTCTGCGCGCACGCAGCGAGCGTGGCGCTGTTCGCCGGCGGCTCAGCGGCTGGCATCGCGCTCGGCGCCGGCCTCGAGGCCGTGCGGGCCGTGCAGGACTCCGTGGCTGTTCCTATCATGCAGGTGACGAATATGACCGTAATGTTGGCTTTTGTCGCCGTGACAAATAAGTTTCCGTCACTCAAAAGTCAGCCAGTCTCCAAAGCGAACTGGGGCTATATTCGAAATCTTAAATAGGGACAGGGAGATTCCCTATAGGATCGATCACGCGTCACGGCGCTCAAGTTGAACTTTAAATCTGTTCAAAGTTCCGTTGCAACGCCGCGACGCGTGAGCGGTCCTATAGGGAATCTCCATGACCCTATTTAACTGAAGAAACTGTCGCGGGTGACAAGTCACCAGTGCGCGCATCTCCATACATCTCCTTGGACTTGATAGTGACGAAACTGTCGCGGGTGACAAGTCACCAGTGCGCGCATCTCCATACATCTCCTTGGACTTGACAGTGACGAAACTGTCGCGGGTGACAAGTCACCAGTGCGCGCATCTCCATATATCTCCTTGGACTTGACAGTGACGAAACTGTCGCGACAAGTCACCAGTGCGCGCACTCTCTTAAATGTCTATACTCGCCGTAAAACAAAGTGGTGACCATGGAGGTAACATGCCTGCTCTCTGTAACCAAGTTTTGGGCCAGGTGTGCGGGGTTGAGGGGAGGTGAAGGCTTATATCTCTCTTTATATAACATTATGACGAGAGATAAAAAAGGACAAAAAAGGTGAACGCCAAAGTTTGGGCATGTATTTGAATTGTGAACGAAACAGAACTTCGGGTCTTTAAGCTCAATTTTTATTGATTCGGATGTCGAATTTGACACTACGACATTACTCAATGCAGATGTAGTAGCGCGGGCGCGATCCAATAGGTACAGTCAGCAGCAGAAGTAGATAAGCTGTCCAGGTGTTCAAAATGACCTACACACGCCCTTAACGTCTTAAGAATAAGGTCGCATGTAGGTCATTTTGAACACCTGGACAGCTTATCTACTTCTGCTGCTGACTGTACTTACCATCTTTATATGATGGTAGTTCAACGATATTTCCTACTCTCAATAAATGATTTTTATTTAAATAGCGTGCCAGGGCAATTAAAATCGTTCTGATAAAGTTTCATTTATACTTAATTTCATTCTCAACGGCTGAGTATAAATTTACTTTTCTCAAACATGCTCGGAAATGTTCGTGTTACTTTTAAAAAAAGAAGACGCGAGGCTGTCCATTGCCGGCCTTGGCCAGCAAAAACATTATTGTCGTGTGTGTTTTTCTTTATTCGCTTGCTATTTGAGACACCTCTGTAGAGAAACTGACAAATCCATGGAGGTAATAAGTACAACTTCCATGGCCAAATCATCCACGATCATGGAAGTAGTAAATACGGATGTGGGGTAAGTGCG
The DNA here is from genome assembly GCA_963971205.1 of Aethes cnicana. Classification (NCBI taxonomy): domain Eukaryota; kingdom Metazoa; phylum Arthropoda; class Insecta; order Lepidoptera; family Tortricidae; genus Aethes; species Aethes cnicana. Next base: position 11,061,588 of record OZ020286.1, read on the forward strand.
CCTAAATTTATTTCGCCCCTATGCCTTGTAAACAGCCAACTACTAGTTGAGTAATATTTATAGGTTACGATATATTTATGTTAGGCGCACTTACCCCATCCTGGCGCACTAGCCCCGAGTGACCTTACGTATTTCCTCACTGTTTGAGAAAGGATTATATATACCTCGGCCGCAATTGCGATTGCCGGATTCGTACTAATAGACTCGTCCGGCAATGCGCTACTTGGCAGCCTCTGCAATAATCTACTATTTCAACCGCAAATAGTAGATTACGGCCTTTACGGCTCTTACATGGTTCATTTATCGTAGGTATTTTCCATGTTGATTATTATAAATGTCAACAACAACAAAAAAATAAACAGTAAGCTACCTACGCGTATTCATATCTACATCACGCGAGTTCCTTTGATTTTTTACTAAATAATCCTTACAATTACACTGAATAGGCGGAAAATGTACAGTACCTACAGTAAGGTACTTATACTCTAATTAAGGGGAATGGTTTCGAAATATCTCTTGTGTGTTTGTTGCTCTTTCACGGTCAAACTACTGATTTTGATATGGATACTCCCAAAGATGAAATGCCGCAAGTAATTATTACTATTAGATGTTATTAGGGTGTTTTGTCCAAGTACCTATATTCTTTCTAGGCGCAAGTCAACTAGTAATGCGTGTGGCCCTATTAAAGGAGGCCTGTGCCCAGCAGTACCGTGGGACGTAAATAGGCTGTTGTAGTGGTAGTGTGACCCCAGAGAGGTTTGATGGCCTACGTGTATCCGTATGTTCGAGCCCATCGTAATTCGGAACGCACCCGATCGGAGCGAAACGTTTCTTGTCTGTCATGAACTGTCACTTGAAAAACGGACTTGGTCTTTTCATTGTTGGAATCGTGGCGTGTGTTAAAAATTGAACTTTTGAATTGGATAGTTATATACCGCGGCAACGCGAAGTGCGTATGTTTTGGTCTGCGAGATTTGTCGCCAGTTGAGTTGTGTTTTGTATGTAATATCATAACATTGTCGGGAGTGCGACTTGGTGCGCTTGTTTGGTGCGGCGAAGCTGTTCTCAACACCTTGGAGTGAGGATAGTGTCCTAGGCGAGCTTCTAGATGGGTACCCAGATAGGTAGCTAGCTTAGGGGTTTGGCAGCAGCGCGAAAAACGATGGACTTGAGGTAAACTTAGTCTGTAAGTTTCGTATTTAGGTTAGGTAGGAAAATTAAGATCCACGAACCGTGGACGTTCAGAGCAGCTAGGCTGTGATAAGAACATTGTTGGTAGCAGAGCTGTGGTTGTTTCCATGTGATTTGATAAAAACCCGTGTTTTTTTGGACAATTTTAAGTTGAAACGTGTTTTTGAGGTTATGTTAACATGCGTTTTTCCATATGAAAAATTTATTGAATTTACCAAATTACTGCGTAATACAAGCTATTTGGGGTGTTAATTGGATAAATTAATAAACTTGTGAAACTATATTTTCGTGTTTGGGTGTCGCCGGCAGGCTGTATTGTACACTTATCATTGAATTTTGAATTCCTATTTTAATAATAAATTTATTTTATAATTTGCACAAACCATTATAGAAATATAATAGTTGTTGTTGTATATTGGTGTGCGATGCACAATTAATGTGATCCTATTTGTTTGAGCTGAATCGACTTGCATTTTTGTATTTTACCTCCGGAAAGTACTCGGTAAGATTTAGCTTAATTTAAAATTAATATCTTATTGTTGCAAGTGCTAATAGGCTGGTTGTTATTGCCTTATGTTTGTGCTGGTTAAGTTGGAAGGCAATCTTATAATTGGAAATTCACTAGGGTGACCATAATTCATAGGTTTTTTTTTAAGTTTAATTTAAGAGTTTTGTTTAAGTAAACCCGTGGTCACGTTGATTGAATCGGGTACTATGGCCAGCACGTCTAGGTCCGTTTTGAGGTCGGAGCTCAGATGGTTTGCATCTGGAGCGGCATTGGTTGACAGACCGGACCGGGTTGAGGCACTGTTGGCCAGACATGCAGACGTGCCGACGCGCTTGGAAAGGGTGTACCGTGCCATGGAGGGCTACCTGAATGCGGTTCAACAAGTTGGCTCAACGGATACATCCACGGGTCAAGAAGAGTTGAGAGGGGTTGAAGCGGACTTTGATCAATGCCTGGATCTGGGGGATCAAATTGTACAACGGGCTGCGGAGATTCTACAGGCTCGGGCCAGCGGGGTCCAGAGTGACGGAAAGCCTGTAGTCACAAATATGAATCCCGGATTGGCAGCTCGGTTGCCCGCCATACAGCTTCCCACGTTCAATGGAAATCTGGACCAGTGGACTAGTTTCATTGATTTGTTTGACAGTCTGGTCCATGCTCGGACTGATTTGACAGCTTCCTTGAAATTGGCTCAGTTGTTGTCGTCTTTGGAGGGGGAACCGCGTGAATTGGTCGCGCATTTGTCGGTCACCGACGACAACTATGAAACCGCGCGCACATTGCTGAGGGACAGATATCACAATGTGCGACGGCTCGCGGATGCCCTAATGGGCAAACTTTGGAACATTCCCAGGATCGCTCAGGTTTCAGAAATCCGGGTAAAAATGCTGAATCCTGTTTTGACAGCGACCAAGGGTTTAGAAAAACTGGGTTTTCCCGTGGACCAATGGTCCTACATATTATTGAGTTTTTTGTTGAACCGGTTGCCTGCTGACGTTCGGGCACGTTTTGAACACCGCTACGGTGGAGATAGTGCTCAGCACCTACCGGCCTTCACCGACTTGGTGGAGTTGTTGGAGATTGAGTGTCGAAGGGCCGACACCTCCAATGCGTCACCCCCTCCGAGACCATCTGGTTCCTACCCGGGTCAGATGAGATTTGGATCTCAAGGGGGAAACAGGGGAAAATCGGGACCACGACCGGCGGGCCCCCGACAATATAATTTGGGTACTATGGACCCTGACCTCTGCTTGTACTGTCGGAACCCAGGTCATCGGATACCTGCGTGTCAGAAGTTCCTGGCCCAGAGGGTTGAGGGTCGACGCAATATCGCCAAGGATAGGCAGTGGTGCTTTGCTTGTTTGGGCCCTCACTTTGCAAGGGACTGCACCCACTCCCAGGCGTGCAAGTCATGTGGAGGGAAGCACCACGCCATTCTGTGCATGAACCGCAGTGGAGTCAAACCCCCCCCTGCGCAGGGTTCGTCCTCCCCCCCTGTCCGGAGTCCGCCCCAGGCAGACCAGGGGTACTGGGTGCCCAGGGAAGGCGGGGAAGGACGCCGGAGTCCTCCGAGGGGTCCCTCCTTAGGGAGGGGCACCCCTCCCCCCCCGCCTTCACAGAATTATGCGGCTGTCGCGCGCGCACCCTCGCCCCCACGAGGGGGGCCCACGGGCGGGTGCCGGCGATCAACGCCGCCCAGGTCGGCGCCACGGATGTCGCCGCCGCTTGTTGAGCGGCCCCGCCTGGAATCGCGGCCTCCGAGGTACCAAGGCCGGATATGGACGTACCAGACGCCGCAGACCGCTCGGCCAGCCCGACGGGCCTACCAGCCGGAGTGGGATCCGCTCGACCGGTTCGAGCGGTACCCCCCTGCCGAGCAGGAGGCTTCGTTGTATCCCTGTTAGGGATACGCTGCCCAGGCATCAACCACCGCCACCCCCCTCGAGACCGTGTTATTGCCCACGGCCTCTGTTTATGTCTGGGGTCCTGGCGGAGGATCAGTCTGTGTGCGTGCCTTATTGGACACGGGCGCACAGGGCTGCATTGTATCCAGGAGGTTGGTGCAACGGCTGGGCTTGAACTTGGAACACCACCCGGAAGGTGTGCGTGGGGTAGGCAATACCATAGTGTCAAACCTGGTTGGGCAGGTCACTTTCACTTTTGGTCAGAGCCCTACTTCCCGTGCGAGGATTACAGCTCCAGCACTGGTGTTGGAGGAAGTAATGGGGAAGCTCCCCCAAGTGAAACTGCCACCAGAGATTCGGCGTTTGACAGCTCACTTGAATTTGGCTGATGCTGGCTTTGATACCCCTAGCCCGGTTGACGTGCTGCTGGGTGCTGACGTCCTAGGGGGCATACTGTTAACCAGCAAACGGACATTACAGCCTGGTGGCCTTATGGCTTTGGACACCAAGTTTGGGTATACTGTAATGGGTCCAGTGTCCACAGTTTCCACGCCTCCTGCTGAGGAGAGCTGTTTGGTTGGAACTGCGCTCTCGGAAGCCGTGCAACAGTTCTGGGAGATTGAAGAGCCGCCCACTGTGTCGCGATTAAGTCCTGAGCAAGAGGAATGTGAACTGTTTTATCAGAATAATACTGGTCGCCTCCGCTCAGGTCGGTTCATAACTCGACTCCCTCTACTTACTCATCGACCACCCCTTGGTGCTTCTCGCGCATTGGCTGAGAAGCGGCTGGTTTCGATGGAACGCCGCATAAGAAGAGACCCGGTCTTTCGGCAGAAGTACGTTGATTTCATGAGGGAGTACGAGGATTTGGGACATATGTCGGTGTCTCGCAGGGATTGGAGTACGGTGGAGCACTATTTTCTCCCCCACCATGCGGTATTGAAGTCACCGGACTCCAAGATTCGAGTGGTTTTTGATGGCTCTGCCCCCACCTCGACTGGAGTGTCCCTAAACCAGTGTTTGCATGCAGGTCCTAAACTGCACAAGGACATAACTGACATCCTCACGAACTTCAGGAAGCATCAGGTCGTGTTTGTAGCCGACATCCGGATGATGTTTCGGCAGACAGTGATACACCCTGATGACCGTCGGTATCAGCTGATTTTGTGGCGTGAGAGCCCTGATGAACCGATGTTGGTGTACGAACTGAATACGAATACCTACGGCCTCAAGAGTAGTCCGTACATTTCTATTCGTACTTTGATGGAATTGGCGACTCGAGAGCGATTGAGGTTCCCTCGAGCGGCGGCCATTTTGGAAAGGGATTTGTTTGTGGATGACGTGTGCACCGGGGCCAATAGCATTGAAGACGCCTTGGTGTTACGGGATGAATTGATTGCACTCTTGCAGACTGGTGGCTATGAGTTGCGAAAGTGGTTGTCCAACTCACCGGCACTTTTGGCCGGCCTCCCAGAGGAGCACCAGCAGGATCCGCACCTTTTTGAAAATGCTGAGAATCCGCACATGTTATCCATCCTTGGCGTGCAGTACCGACCAGTCCAAGATGTGTTTACCTACCGGGTCGAATTGGATTCCCCGAAGGTCTGGACGATGCGGCTTGTACTGTCCACGGTGGCCAGAACGTATGATCCAAACGGATGGATTGCGCCGGTAGTATTCACGGCCAAGGCCTTCATGCAGCGCCTGTGGACAGCCCAACTGGGTTGGGATGACCCGCTTTCCGGAGACTTGTTGAGCGATTGGGAAGCTTTCTTCGCTACGCTCCCGGAAATAAATCAGGTCGAACTGCCGCGTAAGCTGTTACCTGCAGGGAAATGTAGAGCAACTCTGCACGGGTTTTGCGACGCCTCCGAACGAGGGTTTGCAGCTGCCGTCCATTTGCGAACGGTCAGCTCCGACGGAGCGGTCGATGTAAATTTGGTAATGGCGAAGAGCAAGGTAGCGCCCCTTCGGACACGTTTGACGATCCCGAAGTTGGAATTGTCGGGCGCAGCGCTTCTCGTGCGCTTGTTGAACCACGTAGCTTCTACATTGAAGGACACGGTGGACCTTGAGGAGAGCGCCTTCGCCTGGAGTGACAGCCAAATTGTGCTGTGTTGGCTGAAGTCGTCAGTCCATACCTTGGAGGTCTTTGTGGCTAACCGTGTTTCGCAGATCCAGAACTCTGAGACTGCTTTGATTTGGAGACACGTACCAGGTGAACTGAACCCAGCGGACGTGGCGTCCAGGGGTTGCAAGGCACCTGAGCTCGTGGCCCACCCCCTGTGGTGGAGGCCAAGCTGGCTGTTGGAATCGGATACACACTGGCCTACCAGTTGTGTCATTGCGACCCCATCGTCGGGATTGAAGGTCCACGTTGTCGAGACAGCTCCAGTGCCGGACACTGCGTGGCTTCTAGAACGCTATAGCTCTCTCGACAAACTAGTTGGAGTAACCGCTTGGGTCAAACGATTTATCCACAACTGTCGCCATCCTGAAGACCGGTCACACGGTAGTGTTCTCGCTGTTGAAGAGCGTACAGCAGCCCTCCATCACTGGACTCGAGTGGTGCAGGCAGAACACTTTGGGGACGTATTGGATACCTTACGGAAAGGTCGCCCCAAACTTAGGAAAGCGACAGCACACCTCAACCCGTTCATTGATGAGTCGGGAATACTCCGGGTTGGAGGGCGTCTGCGCAATGCTAACTTGCCCTATTCGGCGCGCCACCCCATATTGCTGCCTAAGAAGGGCCAATTGGTGGAGTTGTTGGTGACGGATCGCCACTTGAAGAACTCTCATGCTAGCTGCAATGCACTCTTGGGCATTTTGCAGCGAGAGTTCTGGATATTGAACAGTCGACGAGTTGTACGGAGCATCGTGTTTCGGTGCTTGCCTTGCTATCGACTCAAGGCAGCCACGATGCAGCCTCAGATGGGTGACCTGCCCCCTGACAGGGTCACTGAGGCTAGAGCTTTTTTGAGGGTAGGGACAGACTTTGCGGGACCATTTTGGGTCAAAACGTCGCGACTTCGGAATGCGAAGGCTGTGAAAGCGTACTTGTGCGTTTTCGTCTGTCTGTCAACCAAGGCTGCTCATCTTGAAGTAGTTGCTGATCTTTCGACGGAGGCCTTTATTGCGGCTTTGGATAGATTTGTATCCCGAAGGGGATGTCCGTCTCTGATCCGGTCGGATTGTGGAACCAATTATAAGGGTGCCGACCGTTACTTGCAAGATGTAGTTAAGTTTTTGCGGGAGAATGATACTTGTATTGGCACGGCCCTCTCCCGTCGGGGTATCACGTGGAAATTTGACCCTCCCGGATGCCCCCACTGGGGTGGAATTTTCGAGGCCCTTGTTAAACAAGCCAAGGCTCATATGTATAGAGTAATTGGTCAAACTATTTTGACATATGAGGAGCTCGCGACGTTGTTTTGTAGAATTGAGGCGATCCTCAATTCCCGTCCGTTGTGTCCGCTCAGCTCCGACCCAAATGACCTGGAAGCGTTGACTCCAGGCCATTTCTTGATTGGCCAACCACTTGTAGCATTGCCAGAACACCCCCTCAGGGAAGTAGCCTACAATCGTTTGTCGCGCTATCAGATGCTGCAACAGATGGGTCAGAACTTTTGGGCCAGATGGTCATTAGAATATCTGCATGTTTTGCAGCAGCGCCTCAAGTGGACTGACAAAACCAATCCCCCCACTGTTGGAGACCTCGTGTTAGTTAAGGATGCTAACCTACCGCCACTGCGTTGGCGCCGGGGGCGCATTGTTAACTTGTTTCCCGGTAAGGACGGGACCCCTCGCTTTGCTGAGGTCATGGTTGGGGATTCGGTTCTCAAGCGAGCGGTAGCAACTCTATCGCGACTTCCTCTAGTTTAGCGGACCGGCTTAAAGGCCTGTCCGAGGCGGGTGATTGTTCGAGCCCATCGTAATTCGGAACGCACCCGATCGGAGCGAAACGTTTCTTGTCTGTCATGAACTGTCACTTGAAAAACGGACTTGGTCTTTTCATTGTTGGAATCGTGGCGTGTGTTAAAAATTGAACTTTTGAATTGGATAGTTATATACCGCGGCAACGCGAAGTGCGTATGTTTTGGTCTGCGAGATTTGTCGCCAGTTGAGTTGTGTTTTGTATGTAATATCATAACATTGTCGGGAGTGCGACTTGGTGCGCTTGTTTGGTGCGGCGAAGCTGTTCTCAACACCTTGGAGTGAGGATAGTGTCCTAGGCGAGCTTCTAGATGGGTACCCAGATAGGTAGCTAGCTTAGGGGTTTGGCAGCAGCGCGAGAGAGCAGCTAGGCTGTGATAAGAACACCGTATTTTGGGTGTGAAAACGATGATGCTCATTTAGACATACCTATACCTATTTATTATTGTTAAGAGGATACGTGAGCTGAGCCCCTTTTCAGATTTGAGAAATTTAAATCAATGTTGCTGTCTCGCAGGCACGGGCGGAGTGATAAAAAGGTGCGATAAGGACAACTGCAGCTCCGTCGAAAAATCCGACGTAAAAAACTCATAAATCGAGGTTCCGTTCTCGACATTTTCCTCCTCCAAAATTAAACCAATCGTAATGAAATTTTGGCAACCGGATGATAAGGAAATTATCTGTGTCGGACCGTTTTGATTGTTGCGTTTATAATTGTGGTTTTTGTATACCAGGCATTTGTTTGCGGCCTATTCAATCGGGCCGTTTTCAGCACTGTTTGGAGTCACCTAGTTCTATTAAGAACAAAAATATCTCTAAAAGCAAAACGTACCGACACAGATACTGACGAAATTGATCTTATTTAAAAAAATCATTGATCTACGATCAAAATCCAGGGAGGAATATGTCGAGAACGTTTGTATGGTTTGTTTACCACTGAGCTTTTCGGTGAAGGAAAACATCGTGAGGAATCCTGCATGCATCTGCGAAGCAATTCAAAGATGTGTGTGAAGTCCCCAATCCGCACTGGGCCCGCGTGGGGACTATAGCCCAAACCCTCTCGTGATGAGAGGAGGCCTGTACCCAGCAGTGGGACGCAAATAGGCTGTAGTAGTAGTAGTAGTAGTTTGTATGGAAAAATGACCACTAGCGTGTCCTCTTAATTTCAGGCCCTGGCAGCCGGGACTCTTCTCTACGTGACCGTGAGCGAGGTCCTGCCTCGGGAGAGGGCCCGCTTTCACGAGGCCAGGCGAGGCGGCGGCGTGGCGCAGCTGACGTCGGTGCTCGTTGGCTTTGCCGCTATGTACCTCAGCACAAGGTACCTTGGTAAGTACGAGTAGAATCAAATGTAAACAAAATCATATTAAATGCCGTGGTGGCCTAGTGGTTCGACCTACCGCCTCTCATGCAGAGGGACGGGGGTTCGATTCCGGCTCGCACCTCTAAGGTTACTTATGTGCGAAATTCAATTTGAATTTACCACTGAGCTTTTCGGTCAAAAAATATCGTGATGAAACCTGAACACATCTGCGAAGTAATTCAAACATGTGTGTGAAGTCCCCAATCCGCAGAGGGCCCGCGTGGGGACTACCTATAGCCCAAACCCTCTCGTGGTGAGAGGAGGCCTGTGCCCAGCAGTGGGACGCAAATAGGCTGTAGTAGTAAGTAGTAGTAGTTATCATATTAGTAGCTTATGCCTTCGTCCGTGTGGAATTCGGTAAGCGCGTTTCCGAGGGCGATAAAAAGTAGACTAAATGTTGACGGGTGTGTTATTATAATAGAATTTACCCCCATCCTAAATTTCGTGCTAAATCCGACCAGTAAATCTCGAGTTTAATTGGTGAAACTAATCCAACTGTTTTATATGTGTAAAGAATTCAGCAAAGAAGGTAGGTACCCTGAAATTAATTTTTGGTTCCTTTTGAATCTCTGCTTACACTAAATACCTACTATAAAATAAAAATATCATTTTTTACAATTTGAACCGGTCGACACCGACTTGCACTGTCGCGGTTGCTGCAACTAGCGCCATCTATTTTATTGCTAACAAACTGACAGCACAGCCAAGAGTGTTGCCATGTCAAAGTGGAGAATGTCATTGTGGTTTTTACCAAGAATCTACTCATCAACAGAGGGCACTGTTAACCAGTTAGCCATAAATTAATTCAGCGAAAATGAAAGTACATGCATATAGGTATTTCAAATATGTAATGTTTCTTAAATAAAATTGCATTGTGTTTGTTTCAGATCATGACTAAGGAATTCAGTATCATTACTTACACATCTCTTTGATCCGGTTTATTTGCTTAGTTTTGCTATGGTAATATGTTCTTCATTCAGATCTTTATTTTGAAAATGGTACAATTTTGTACTTTGCGGGAAACTGAGACTTCTGAGTTAAAAAAAAAATAGATATAGGCTGTTAAGTTAGTAATAAGATATTTTACGGATTTTTTTAAGATTGACTTGGGCAACTGTGAACTACTTAAAACATAGTGATTTAAAATTAAAAGAACTTCACTGTTTCAGATTTTTTTATTTCATTTAAAATTTCATTTTTGACGGCAACAATAAATTGTAAAAATATTAAATATGATGGACATAAACGGCTATTTTTATTTATTTACAAAAAATACGTATCAGAAAGAATAATTATTATCTATCAAATTCGGTGGCAGAGATGAAATAGGTATAAATCTAAGTACAAAGCTGACTACATGAAAATTACACAAAATGACAAATGGGCTAGCACTAATTACGAAACATGGCACTGTTTTGTGATACTAAGTTATTAACAATACGAATGAGGGTCAGCTCAGCAGATTTGAGGAAGTTTCGGCCAAATATTATAATTATGTTCGATCCATTTACACTGTTTGTTGCTAATATTACGATATCTACTTCAAGGCAAGGGGGATCCAGCTTTCGACTCAAGGGGGGGGAGGTTACATCGCGTCAGGAGTTTGAAATAATAGCAGTAGTCCTGCCGAGAGGTCATGACCCACCCCCCCTGGATCCGCGCTTGTTTTAGGATAATTTCCTGCATGCTAATTTTATTCAAAGCAATTCGGTCAAGCATCCGAATTTCAAACGCGAAGCTTGTATCGGTACGCTACTCGCCGATAGATGGCGATGGTGTCAATGTTACAAACACTGATAATGTCAAAATTAAAGCTTTTAACATTTAGCTCTAGATGGCTCAACCTATTAAAATGTTGCAAATGGTTGTTAAAATGGATATCTGCTTATTACACACCTAAATGCACGAAATAATCTCAGTCAACAATGCTGTGTTATTATTATTTACATTTATAACATTTATGGAAGCGATTTCATCATACAATCTAATATTTATACTGCATATCGGAATACCTCGTATTAGACAGTATACATAAATGAATATACTTAATCAATTATATTTAATACAATAAAAGTATTACAAAATAGAAAATAATACAGATCTTTGACTCGTCACACTTATTCCTATAGTAGTAAGTACCATTACAATGATAACAAAAATCTAAAATGTTAACTTTGAATAAATATTCTTAATTTTAAGGGAAAGAGAGCATAAAATCAGTGGAACTATTCCGAAACCAAACTGACTGATGGTTGACACTTCAGAGAATTACCAATTTAACATTAATTTAAGGGAGAGTTTCCTACAGTTTGATGTCGAACGACGAATATCGAATACCCCGAAAAAAGTTCAAAATCATTGACAAATTTTCGAAGTGATATATGTTACGGTAACTTATTTTTTACCTATTTCCTGACGGGCCATTTGTATCAAAATATCAATGAAAGATCAATAGATCAATTCTACAAAATATTCTAAGAAATTATTTGCACAATAGTATTTTTTTTTAAATGTGCAGGTTCTTGGTTCCTGTTGAAAATAGAAACAATTACCAATGTGTTGCTCTTTAATATATTGAAGCAACTTTGAATACTACACAATTTGAATTTGAAGGCACATCAGTTCCACAAGGCACCGCAAAATGTCTCGTTTTAAATTCCCGATTGTTACTAACTACAATACTACAACAAGAAGCGTAACTATATTGACAAAATACCGAAAATAAATACAGTACATACATTCGACCGATAGGCTCTTACATCCAAGCTCTCCCGACTCGACGGCATCGGTAACATGATACATGATCAAGATTGAAATGCCTTTACATTTGATAGTTCCAACGACAAACCAAATATTGCCACCAAAAATCAGATGGAAAGACACAACAGTCCCGTAATACTATCTAAATCGAGATAAACCCTCGTAAATTTGTTCAATGTCCACTGGATTGCACTATCACTGAGTCCCACAATCAAGTACCGTCGTCTTCTTCTAGCTTCTTGTTTCTTCTCCTCTGCTTGTGTCGCTCTAATCTCTTTCTGTGCGGGGTTTTTCGCTTGGGCGGCGTGAGCTGGCACTCGCAGCCGGCTCTGACGCGCACGTAGTCCATGGACCAGCCCACGGGGACGAAGAACTGGCCCTCCCGCCTGTGGCGGTGCTGATTCTCTGTCGCGTTCGTCGGACTCCGGACTAGCGCGTAAGAGTAGGAGTATTTCTGGACGCATTTCGTGTGGTTGTAGAGGCGGGCATCGACGAAACGGCAAGGTTTGTTGACGACGTCGGCCGCGCAGGAGAGCTCGTAGAGTTGTTGTTTGATCTCGCCGTCTCTGTAGAGGTCGACGTAGAAGCCGCTCAGGTTGCGGCCGCCGATGGGCGCGACCATCTCGACGACGGAGGGGCAGCACTCGATGACGTTCTGCGAGCCCTCGTGCCGGAGGATCGACTGCATCTCCCGCCAGTGGGAGCGTTTCCACGCGGCCGATGCGTCAAGCTCTTCTTCCGTCCTGGAATGTGAGAAACTGATATTAGGATAGCTGTATCTCATTATGACTTCTAAATAAGTAACCTAATCTTTTTGCTCACAAGGCAACAAGGATCTAGATAGAAGTTTCTGATTTCGGGGCCAGCACAATTTAACATAGCGCAGTCATTGACACGAAAAGAAGATTACTTAAAAATAGATATTGCAACCAGACATTCTTTACTGAAGGCCCCAGTTCGGGCGCCACTCTGTATCCAACATATATTTTTGTCCTAAAGTTAAACTATATTGAATATAACGAAGGGAAGCAAGGTAGAACATGTACAGTGATGACTTGGCTTGGTATCAAAGGATAGAAAGAGACAGTGTATATGACAGTAGAGATACTTACAGCACGCGGTGCGGATGATGCGGCTGAGGCGCCCGGCGCACGCGGCTCGCGTCACTCAACACGTCCGCGCCCGCGCCCGCCCCAGACAGCACCTGAAACAACGTAAACTAACATTAACACCATAGAAGTAAAGTAAACCTAGAATGACAACCTTCACATAAATCAGCGTACGTCTGATATAAGTGTTAAATGCGATAATAGATGTCGCTGCCTAGGTAGTTTGTATGAAAATTTGAAGCGCCCCTGGATTGCTCGCATACAGAGCATTTCCTAAGTACGCCGCAATTTAAAAAAAATATATCAGGCTATAAAAATTTGGAAACATGTACCTGGAAATCTAATCTGTAATTGCTTGAATACCTATATATATATTTCAAATAAAAAGATAATGCACATCTAATAATCTAAGGAATTCTAGATTGGTTTACCTAAGAGCCATTAATTGACGATGTAGGTATAAATGGAAAGTTTATGCTGAAATATTAAGATGACATTGCGCATATTTTTTACCCGAGTCAAGGAGGGTAATGTTTTTCGTGCGTATGTATCTATCTATGTTTTGTAATTTTCTTTGTTACCGTGTTTTGGCCAAACGGCTGAACCGATTTTCATGATTGAGGTGTCATTAGAATCGTCTCGTCAACCCAAGTGTTATGAGAGGGGTGAGATGAAAAAAATGGCGGCTGAACGGTGGAGCCACCTGAAGTGGAAAACGAAAAAAAAAACTTTGTTGATTTATACAATATGGATATCAAAATAAAGAGCTTATCAAGAGGGTTGCGAAAAAGTAAAAATTGTTATCATAATTGCCAAAATGATGCTGTCGAGGACTTTTCTGCGCAGCTTTGTGATGTCTACAATTTATTCATAGGTAGGTGTTTTAATGTCCTTGTACGATGTAGCCAGCATGAGTGGAGCAAAAATGTATCGATCAAGAAGAGCAAACATCAATCGACTCTTTGTATGTAATTTGACGTTTGGTCATTGGTGCTTCTATAATAATACTTCCAGGCATATTTTTGCACTCTTTTTTCCACTAGGTATTCAGTCTTCATTCTTTTTCGTAATACTTTCAGCTTAGATTTCCGACATTCGGTTTTTTTTAATATTTCACTTGTTTATAGAGGTGTTTATTATAGGAACTATATACTATAAGGATTGTGACTTAAGTAAGATAACCAACATCGACATAACAAACTATTGTTGTCCCACTACTGGGCACAAACTTCCTGTGATCACGAGAGGAATTTCGCTTACATCCCTAACTACAAAATGTAACTATACAACTTGGGTAAACCCGTGTGAGAACGGGATGAAGTCAAATAATTAGATAACAAAAAGTAATCTTTCTGAACGTTCAATGCTTTACATACACTATGTTATATCCACGGCCTATTTTTCTGTTGAAAGAAACAATGGTCAGTGTTATGGAAACATTTCTGCGGCTTACTCACGACTGATACAATGAAGCCGCCAATTGAATCGGTGTTTTGTAAATAATCATAAAACAGTTTATACAGCTACTTTTCTCGTAGTACGTAACTTGAGAAAATAAATTACCTATAGAAGGTTTACTTTTGCTAAGCACGAGGTGTCTTATCAAGCATACTCGTAAGACCTGGTAAAATCGCAGGTCAATTGTGAATGCCACTTTATTTGCCATCCAAGACAACCGGTACTTTTTCTGTACAAAAATTAACCTTCTGTTTGGAAAAAATCTACTTAAATACCCGTTTATATTTTCTGACAAAGTAAGAAAATGTACATTGTATAATGCATTTTTTATCGGTCTATCTGTATCAACGTTTGGCTCAAGTGGGCCTTGGTAAACTCCTTTACGTCTTGCCTTGGCCAAGAAGTGAGATTTTCTCTCCGCGTAGCGGGCAGATAATCCCACTTTATGGCCAAGGGTGATGTAATAGTACATTACAGACCTAGGGTGGTGAATTCGTAAATGTCCCAGATCGCAGGTTTCTGTGGCCCGAACCGAAGGTGAGGGCCATAAATATGCGATCTGGGGCTTTACGAATTACCGCCCGTGGTTTGTCAAATGTTTTACGTCTTGCCTTGGCCAAGAAGTGAGATTTTCTCTCCGCGTAGCGGGCAGAAAATCCCACTTTACGGCCAAGGGTGATGTAAACTCCTTTACCTATTTGTTTCCTACACGCTACCAGTTCTTTATAATTTTATAGATAGATGGAATATGATATTTATTTTATATACTTAGCAATTTCTTACTCCGCGAGCAAACGTTTACACAGCAGACAATTTATCTTACAAAAACAGAAACTCGCAATTTTATGGTTTTTTAATGAAGGAACAACATGATAATCCAGGCTTCAAAGGAAGGCGTCGTAAAATTCGGATTATTTTATTATTGGCAGGAGTTGTGAAAAATAAGTGATAAAAGTATTATTAGGCAGACAATAATTACATTATGTCTGCCTACTAATTAAGGTACAGCCAAGGGTGTTATGATGTGATAGAGTTTCTAAGTTATGTATGTGAGAAAGAACTTATTGTGGATTCTTCGGTTGTCATATTTGTGAATGAATTTAAGGTTTTTCGTTTATATAGGTACCTAATAAATTAAATGAGCATCAAATACACTGATGAAAGGAATCACGTGATATTTTTTATTAATAATCTAGTAGCCTAGTTTCCAACAACAAGATGGAGCGACGACCTCGTGAAGGTCGCGGGAAACCGGTGGAAGCAAGTAGCACAGGACCGATCTGAGTGGCGAGCTTGGGGGAGGCCTATGTCCAGCAGTGGACGTCTTTCGGCTGAAATGATGATGATGATGAGCCTAGTTTCCATGTAGTTTTGTTTATGTAGGTATCTAGACATAACATAATTAAATCAATTAATAGTAATACTTCCGGTCTGTCATCACAGTCTGTCAAATAATCAGCCATTAAAAATCACAGCCGTTAAATATGGAAAGCGATCGATTTTTTATTAAAAGAACATAAGTTAACAAAACCAAGTGCCAATAAAATCAATAAAACCGAAGCATGATTATGAATATGAACCAGATAAAGATTATTATAATATATATATAAGAGAATTCCGAGAAATCATTATGTATTCGATTCTTAAAGTAGCTGTGCTGACGTAAATGACAACTCAATTTCGAGTGTTACTCTAGAAGTCGTAGGCTTTAAATACAAGAGTTGAAGATTGATATTTATCGATTCTTCGTTTTTTCGGTGATCGGGTAAGATTGTTAGTACGTAATTAGCGGAAAGCGGGATTTAGTTAATTTATTGATATAGCAATCAACTAATGATTGGAATTCCGACACTAGATGTCGTTAAAATGGAGATTGGGTGGGACGCATCTGAATGGTGGATTACGGTGGCGAGCTGAGAGGAATTCAGTGCGACCACGTGAAATTTGACGCAGTACGAACCTAATAGCGTGATAATGAATGAGGAGAGGAATTTCATCGGTCGGCCGGTGGGAATCATCGAATAACGAGTGCCTGCGAAATCATCGCTCCTTGGGAATCAGGTGATCTTTATGTGGACGATCTTTCGGTACCAACCAATGAAGATCCATTGATAACTACGTGTCAAAATCTACGATTATACGTGTGAACAACCTAATCACGATCTATTGCGAGGTTAAAAGTTCATGTGGCCAGAAAAGATGTCAGATGCATATTTTTAGTTCTGAATCTATTATCAAGTTGGATTATTGTTTTTTTTTTTTTTTTTTTTTTTTTTTTTTTTTTTTTTTTTTTTTTTTTTTTTTTTTTTTTTTTTAGCCTGTTGGAGTTTCCCACTGCTGGGCAAAGGCCACCCCTTTTTTCCGCCAGCCGTCCCTGCTCAGTGCGACGTCTAGGTTGTCCCGCCATCTCATTTTTGGTCTACCTCTGCGCCGGATTATTTTAAATTTTCTAAAATTGTCGATGAACGATGCAGTTTATGCTGTCGTGAAATCAAATGAAGCAATCCATATTCATACTAATATTATAAATGTGAAAGTAACTCTGTCTGTCAGTCTGTCTGTCTGTCTATTACCTCTTCACGCTTCAACCGCTGGACCGATTTGGATGAAATTTGCTATGGAGATTGTAGTAATGAAGATAGTCGCGGGCAGAAGCTAGTATCAACATAAAAGCCTGATACCTTATACGACTCATTATAATATTTGAGATAAACTCCAGGCAGTTCACTCAGCCTGATTTACTATTTTCGGTCAAGAAGTTAATTGATTTCACTGAGTTTTATTGCCGGGACACCCATTTTGGTTTTTGAATGAGATACACCTTTGACCTTAACCTACCTGATTGCTCTTTTACATTTTAAATTTTATCGTAGGTATTGAAGCCGCGGTGGCCTAGTGATTCGACCTACCGCCTCTCATGCAGAGGGTCGGGGATTCGATTCCGGCTCGCACCTCTAAGTTTACTTAAGTGCGAAATTCAATTTGAATTTACCACTGAGCATTTCGGTGAAGGAAAACACCGTGAGGAAACCTGCACGCATCTGCGAAGCAATTCAAAGATGTGTGTGAAGTCCCCAATCCGCACTGGGCCCGCTTGGGGACTATAGTCCAAACTCTCTCGTGCTGAGCGGAGGCCTGTGCCCAACAGTGGGACGCAAATAGGCTGTAGTAGTAGTATTGGATTTATCTTTTGTTAACGTTCTAGTTTTATAATGACTTGAGACCATGGTTTCGACTTTATGTCATCATCATCATCATCATTTCAGCCGATAGACGTCCACTGCTGGACATAGGCCTCCCCCAAGGCGCGCCACTCAGATTGCGAACCTTAAGTGGCAGTGGGCGGGGCACATTGCTCGCAGGACTTTATGTGGTTAGTAGAAATATCCATAGGAATAAATTCAAATAAAATAACTAAATTCCGATGTAATTAGGCACGGAAGTTTCATACTCTACGGTCATGAATATTTCAAACCTAGAGAAGTCAGAGCATGTGCAGGCCTTTATTACATATACTTACTTGTCAAAGTCAAAGACAAATATTTTTATTGCATGAACATGAGCCATCCAAGCCGACGTATATATAGATGTGTTTTAATTAAAATATGGTCTTAATACAACAAATTTCTCGCATATCTGTTTACACAGTTGGAGTGCAGTTCGACATACCTATACATCTTTCATTTGCGTTACAGATGTTCCTTCAATTGAAAACTAGTAACATTTCGTAACAAGTAATAATCAAAAGTCTTTCGAGAAAACTCATTGAAGCTTCGGGTGACCCTCTGGTAATCGTCGTCGTC
Source organism: Aethes cnicana (assembly GCA_963971205.1). Taxonomy (NCBI): domain Eukaryota; kingdom Metazoa; phylum Arthropoda; class Insecta; order Lepidoptera; family Tortricidae; genus Aethes; species Aethes cnicana. Next base: position 11,079,617 of record OZ020286.1, read on the forward strand.
TGGTCATCATCATCATCATCATTTCAGCCGAAAGACGTCCACTGCTGGACATAGGCCTCCCCCAAGGCTCGCCACTCAGACCGGTCCTGTGTTACTTGCTTCCACCGGTTTCCCGCGACCATCACGAGGTCGTCGCTCCATCTTGTTGGAGGCCTACCGACAGCTCGTCTCCCGGTTCGCGGGCGCCACTCGAGAACTTTCCGGCCCCATCGGCCATCAGTCCTGCGAGCAATGTACCCCAACTATCTCCATGCCAAATGTCATCTCAATCGGTCCAGCGGTTGAAGCGTGAAAAGGTAACAGACAGGCAGACAGACAGAGTTACTTTCGCATTTATAATATTAATAGGAAATGGATTTCTTGTGTCATATTGAATTGTAAAACTATATGCCTATACGCATTTTCTACATGTTATGTGAATACACGGTGATTATGAAATCACCTGACGTGACCAAACTAACATATTCCAAGAAGTTAATTCAATTAGTTTACAATAATAAATACTCGTAATTCACCCGGCGCTCAATCACGATATTATGAAATATCGTGTAATGGCTTGTCCAAACATAATAACTTATGGCTTCCAACACAATACAAAGTTGACACGAAAATCATATCGTAGCTAATAAATTTCATTTGACTCCGTTATTCCGATATCTCGGGAATTTTACGTGCGTTTTTAATGTTATTCGGTTAAGAGTCAGATTCAAATGACTTCTTCTTAAATAGGTGATTAAATTGCTGGCAGTATGGATTCAATTTAATTCAATCATTTATTCAGCAAATTGGCCACATAGCGGCACTTTTACACGTCAGAAAAAGAATTTACCAGCAGGAGGGGTTTTATAGATAAGTAGAGATAAAAAGCGGTGGTGGCCTAGTGGGTCGGGGGTTCGATTCCGGCTCGCACCTCTAAGTTTACTTACGTGTGAAATTCAATTTAAATTTACCACGAGCTTTTCGGTGAAGGAAAACATCGTGAGGAAACCTGCACACATCTGCGAAGTAGTTCAAAGAGGTGTGTGAAGTCCCCAATCCGAACTATGCCCGCGTGGAGACTATAGCCCAAACAAAAAAAATTAAACACTGGAAAAAAAATGCTTAAAAATAAAAACTCGGTTTGTTAAAGGCGCAGTAACAAATTTTTAGCCATTCTATTAAAAAAAACGCTGCTTTTACTGGTGTAAGCTCTGTTTTGCACTTTGGTAATATTATTTTGTAATTCCTACAAACCATCTTTACAATAACTAAAGTCGAGTTGGTATTCCTACAAAAAGTTTGTAGTCGCGAGATTTAGAAAGTTTTACTGGCATTACTATTTTTTTGTTGTATAAATTTTTCAGTGAAGAATTAAAGAAATTGGACAAGATTAGAGCGTTTAAAGTATAATACCTACTTACTTATGTATCGTAGGTTTATTGAACAGCACTTAGTAAAACATCAAAATAATTAACGAAATCCAGTCGGCTTATTAATTAAACAGGCTGTCGGTATTAAGTTATTAACCTCATTGTCTGGCTGTAGCAAGGTGGCGTGGTTAATCAGGAATGGGTGGCCATTTGCAATGCGGTTTGAGAGCCGTGAAATTAGGGCGCAGCGTGTTTATTTATTTATTTAAACTTTACTGCACATAAAGAAAACTTAGTGTACAAAAGGCGGACTTAATGCCTTGAGGCATTCTCTACCAGTCAACCTTTAGGCAAAGCAGAAAATGGTTAGGGGCGGGTGGTTTTAACAGATAAACGCGTTTCATTTTATTTTACACCTACTTACATAGTTAAACATTGGTAATTAATGTTATAGATGACATTTATATATACGAATACTAGCTGACCCCGCGGACTTCGTACCGCCTTAGAACTTTTTTGTATAACAAATAGCTTACGTCCTATAGTCTCAGACCTACAGAACATACACACCAAATTTCATAAGAATCGGTCGAGCCGTTTCGGAGGAGTTTGGTTACAAACACTGTGACACGAGAATTTTATATATTAGATTGAGCTGCGAAGGTAAAGGTGCTATTCCGAGGCCTGCGAGGCTGCGACTGATCGTAGCGTTTATTATTGTTTATATGAGACTGTATATTTTATATGGAATCGCTTCCGCGGGTCACAGACTATACTGTAGCACCTAAGTAATATATGTATGATTTTTGAAAAATATCTACCGTTTTAGCAAAGAGTGAAGCCTGAATTGTATCTCGAATATATTTTTAAGTATTATTGAATATTAAAGGGCTATATTGTAGCAGAGTACCTACCCCCTACAGAAAATAAATTACACATATACTCGTAGAATATGCAATAGATTAAAAAAATACATATAAATAATACCTGTATCGTTTTAGAAGCTTCAAGGCTTGAATCAAGAAAGAAAAATGTCGAACTGGTAATAATTTATATTTTTTTAACAATCCTAAATCAACATTTATCAAGTCAAAGCTTTTAGCGTAGGTATCTCTACTTGACAATGTTTAATCGCGAAATGGTTGACACGGAAAAAGGATGCGCCGTTTTGATTATAATAATATAAATCAGCCTTAAAACGTCTCAAGCGCTAATTGCTTTAAAAGTTTTTTTTTACGTCCGCAGATATGTTACAAGACACATGACAATCGAATACCGGTAGAGATCTTCTACTATCTAAAGTCCCGCGCCTTCACATTTCAAAATGCTTCAATTTTATTATTATTATTTAAAAAGCACCACCAGCACTCTCAACGCATAGTTGATGGCTGTCTCAGCACGCACACACGTGTTGAGAGTGTTGGTGGTGCTTTTTAAATACATTCAAGCGTTTTGAAATGTGAAGGCGCGGGACTTTAGATAGTAGATCTCTACCGACTTACGAATTAACATTTATTATATACTAGCTTCTGCCCGCGATTTCATCCGCGTGTAATTCGGCAATAGCGGGAACTATGCGTTTTTCCGGGATAAAAATTAGCCTATATGTTGATCAGTGTTATAAACTACCCCCATACCAAATTTGGTTGCAATCCGGCCAGTAGTTATTCTCACTCGTACAATACGGTAAATTGTTCTAAAAATCGTTATGTTGTGTTCAGTATCGTTTATCCCGACATACATACATACCTACATACATACACACATGGTACATAGATACACACATACAGTATTTTTTTCTAAAAACCGTTATTTTGTGTTTAGACCCCTCGACTTTAAAGTTTCTTTTAGTCCTCAAGTTTCAAATTCGACTTCTTCAACAGACTTATTATTAGTAACTTAGTATAGAAGACATGACGATCGCTGTAGAATTAAGTAATCACAGGATCAATTAGTTGGATCTTAAAATGACATTAAGTTTACGATAAATATACGATAAAAGGTAACCGATATTTCGCATCGCTGCACGGAACGTCTTCGGACACTAAAATGCTGCTTGATACTAATTTAAAACCCCTTTTAGGATTTTAGCGGCAACCCAGATTATTTCCATTAGTTAGTTTATCAATGTAAGTGCTAGTGCATATAAATTCTATCTACTACTACTACTACTACAGCCTATTTACGTCCCACTGCTGGGCACAGGCCTCCTCTCATCACGAGAGGGTTTGGGCTATAGTCCCCACGCGGGCCCAGTGCGGATTGGGGACTTCACACACATCTTTGAATTACTTCGCAGATGCGTGCAGGTTTCCTCACGATGTTTTCCTTCACCGTAAAGCACAGCAAATTCTATCTACTTAATATAAAGCCTGGAGCCTGCCTGATATGTGTGCAGAGGTGACCATAAGAGTAATATAGCCTGAAATAGCTGTTGATTATAGTACATTACTACAAAGGCCGGGAAGGAGGAAGTTACAGTAAATATTGCTTGTAGCTTTTTTAAATGGCGGAATGCCAAGATTCTGTGTCACAAATATATCAAAAGGAACGTTTACGCCTAGGCCTGCAACGTTTGTATGAAATTTCATTATAGACCAATTTGTCTAGCCGCGCCTGAAATGTTATACTTCTCAGGCTAATAAGAAGAACATAATATCAATATTTCATTGCTTGTTTGAGAAAAAATACTTACAGTGAATCTGGTGGAAACAAACCGTGGTGGCCTAGTGGTTCGACCTCTCGTGCAGAGGGTTGGAGGTTCGATTCCGGCTCGCGCCTCTAAGTTCACTTATGTGCGAAATTCAATTTGAATTTACCACTGCTCTTTTCGGTGACGGATCATCGGACATGGGACATCGTGAGGAAACCTGCACGCATCTGCGAAGTCATTCAAAGATGCGTGTGAAGTCCCCAATCCGCACTGGGCCCGCGTGGGGACTATAGCCCAAACCCTCTCGTGATGAGAGGAAGCCTGTGCCCAGAAGTGGGACGCAATAGTCTGTAGTAGTAGTAGAATCTGGTGGTACAACAAAATCTGGAACTGGGTAAAAATTTGTACTTTCGTAGATTTTAAGTGCAAACTAAATCAAAGGTGCCGACGCAGCTACGCCAAACGAAAGGTGTATAACGCAACACGCCATTAGAATCACTAAATAAAGAGAGTACAAGGGAGTCGTGACGTGACGCCGCTGCGCGCGCGCCGGTTATCGCCCACACGCCACAAAGATATTCGCAATTGTCGGCTTTAACTTAGGAACCATTTCTACCCTTTGATTTCTTACAGATCCTAGAACCTATGATAGAAAACTAGTAACCAAATAGAAATAAATAGTATCTAAGTATATTTAGTAATGTTTTTTTTTTTAGCACCGCTGCTTTGCCTTAAGGTTGACTGGTAGATAATGCCTCGAGGCATTACGTCCGCCTTTTGTACACTAAGTTTTCGTTATGTGCAATAAAGTTTAAATAAGTAAAGTATTGCTTAAAAAACCCGATTGACCAAAAAATTATAATTATACTACAAAATCCAGTGTCACTCACAATCAAGACGAATCTAACGACACCTCGCAAGCTACAATCCATCGAGCCTAGGCTACAGAGCGTGCCAAAGAAATATTTAAATACAAACATACAATCTGATTCAAATTCAAATTCAATCATTTATTCAGCAAATTGGCCACATGGGGCACTTTTACACGTCACAAAAAGAATTTACCAGCGCTTCCTAGACCCATTGCTTGAGAAGAAGCGCCGCAACAAACTCAAGCAGAAGGCCTTTTTTCAAATGAAATTCCCGAAAATCATTAGTAATCACAACCTTCTATCGCAGTCGGGAAAAAGTCCAGATTTGGATCTGCATCTGGTTTTTCCCATTTGTTTTATAATTGAGCACACCACAGTACTTATATTATATCTTACTTCAGGAATTTTCATCTGACACTTCCCACTTTTGACCAGGAGGCGATGAAGGCAGTGGTAGTTTTGTTAGTGGTAGGACCTGGTGCTGGGTCCGTCCGGGTTGGTACCACCGTCTTTCCCCGCTAACCTGTCGCCAAATAGCAGTGCTCGCACTGTTGTGTTCCGCAGGCAGCCGGTGAAATTTCTGGCACAGAGGCATTCTATCTTATGGTTTCTTAATGGGGGATCATAGGATTTCGGTGTTTATGGGTCGCAGTGACCACTTACCATCAGGTGGGCTGTGCGCTCGTTTGCCTATACCATTGGTATAAAAAAAGGCATTTATCATTTTGGATTTTACACATATCTTGAATTTGCTTCGCCCATTAATAGCTGTAGGTTGCCATCCCCGGAAAGCTCGGAATTTTCCAATCTTTCATTGTGAAAGTAGGTATAGCGTTAAATATTGCGTATTGCGTATTACATATTTATGCGTGCAACTGGTCGGCAATTTTATGATTTTCATTTACTTACACGTTTTATTAAGCACTTTACTTTATTAATATGGATAATTATGCGGTATTTCTAGCCAATTAAATATCATTACGACGTTATGACATTCACGATTTAATATTAGTTGAGTTTTTATTGTGCAATTTGTTTGGATAAGTAGGTAATACAGTCACTCGACCGGACAATTGTTTCGTTAAAATATTGCGTTATAAACAAAACATTGGTTCAAAATCGAATTTAATTTACTGTGAAAATTCATGCGTAGTTACATGATAAATTAAAAAAACTTATTTTCGTAAAGCAGCATCTTCTTTTGACAAGGTACCTAATTGAACACTTTTTTTAACTTGCGGCATGCAGGTATGGCTTGTTTTTTATCCCTTATTTAATCGCCTTAAGACTTGCCCTGTCTGGTAGCGTGAATAATCAATATGTCAAACAGAGAGGCAGCTGTAACGAGAGATTTCATTTCGACTTAAATCCTTAAATGTCGAAGTCCAGTTGGTCTCATTCACAGCTAGCTCAAGTCAGATATTTGGTAAGCACAGTTAAAAAATAGTGAATTCCTTTATAAAGAGCACCTTTAATTTAAAACCAAGATTATGAACTCATTAAGAGAGGGCTTGGGCTATACCTAGTCCCCACGCGAGCGCAGTGCGTATTGGGGACTTCACACACTTCCTTAAATGACTTCGCAGATGCGTGCAGGTTTTCCTCACGATCTTTTTCTTCACCGAAAAGCTCAGTGGTAAATTCAAGCTGAATTTCGTACATAAATAATTTCAGGGGTGCGAGTCGGATTCGAACCCTCGACCCTCTGCATGAGAGGCAGTAGGTCAAACCACTAGGCTACTTCATCACTCACTAAAAAGGCAGTCATTAGAAACAATTAACAGCTGCATGGTATCTAAAATGGGGTTTAGTTAGTAAATTAACCTCCTCCTGTTGTCAGTAAGTGACCCAGATATGGAGTATTTATGTGGAGTCGCATTTGGATTACATTGAAAAATGGCCTCCAGCCTTTTGGTTCAAATTGTTATTATTTATTTCCATTACCAAATCTTTCGGTATACTTTGTACGCCCCATAAATTTCATCCTAATCGCTATGTGGCCTGATTTTGATATAGTGTAGATGACCCCTTTCCTATTTCGAGTCTATTGTAACCATGAAAGCATTTTTATCGAGAAAGTAACATATTATTTCAGATGTAGAGGAAACATATTGTTATTCTACCGTTGAACGTAGGTACATATGTAAGAGATCTTTAAAAAAATACTCCTAAATATCGTTTATTACCATAGGTAGGTTTTTAAGAGCAAATGCTGCTTGAGATTTGTTTCGCATGATCAAGTCACTAAAACCTGAAAAAGCAGATTTATGGCTACATTAAATTGACAAATATATTCCAAATCAACTACATTTATACATGATAGTGATACGACATTTTATACCCTGTTCTAAACGCGCTCGTAATTTCAAACAAAAACTTGACGTTACTATTTGCTGGCAACACTGACAATGCAGTTGCATTGATCTCTAACATCTATGTAGTTAAGCCTAGATCGTATAGCTTGAGTGATAGTCTAGTGCCATAAGTCCATAACTTAGTGCTTGACAGCTAAATGTATTCCAGACAACTCAATGTTCTTACTACCATATTCTAGATGCATGTTATTTGCCCAGATTTATATTGCCGTTGCAGAACTGTGCTGCATTGAATTCCTCTTTTTATCCCTTTCTAAAATAGTTGTATTAGGTTTTAATGTGGGTTTTGGTGGTGGTAAATTATAACTTGGTTTTATGACGGGATAATGCAGTACGAAATAGGCGCGTGTTAATTTAGTTGGAAGTTTATAGATAGAAGGGGTAAATAAAGTCAGTGCGGTAGGACATGTTTAGACAGCACCGACTTTGCACTGTTTCTTAGAATCCCAATTGAAAGTTGAACGATTTGTGGGAATCTATTGTGACTGTTCACTGTTCAGCTCGTAGTTGTTTTGCAATAAACAGCCTTTGTGTGATGTATTGAAACGTAAAGGCGTTGGCTACTAGTTGTTAATTCAGGCAACGGGGAATGCTTTTTTCTAATCGTTTCCAAGGAGAATATTTGAAATATAAAAATAACTGCACTGAAAAGGAAAATGTTGTATTGATTAAAGTTAATTCGTTTCAGTTTTCGGGGTGATGAACGTGGTACCAGGTCACTGGCGGCTACTAGGTCAGTAGCAGCCAGCAGTGTTCACACTGTTATGTTCCCCTAAGGGCAGCCGGTGAAATTACTAGCACAGAGATATTTCATCTAAACTGAAAGCTAATAGCTGAAGACCGAGCTAAGTGGCGCTCTGGGAGAGGCCTATGTCCAGCAGTGGACTGATGCAGGATGATGAGGTATTTCATCTTAGGCCTCAGGGTAGGCAACGCATTCGAGATCTTATGATTTATTTTTTTAAGAAATCATCAGTCTTTGGGCCTCAGTGACCACTAACCGCCACGTGGCCTGCGTGCTCATTTGCAGATCAATTACATAAAAAAGTTCCAACATTTGAACTTTCAGTGTAAAATTCGGTGAAATTTTATATTTTGAATCTCCCCAATTAGAAAACGTAGACTTAACCGTGTTATACACATTTTTCCGGTGTTTAGCGAAATGTTCGTAAGGAATTCGTAAACAATAACAATTCAGTTGTGGAATGCGTCAATCAAAATGTTCAAAACTTGTTTTGTACAGTGAAAAATTACAAATAGATACTCGAGGTTTTTGCTCATTGGTTCACCCTTTACTACTTTTTGCTTAAAGGTATCGCGCTCCCACTGAATTAACTTTCAATCGTGTGTTTACACAATTTCGACATGTTTGAAGAGACAGGTCCCATCAAAGAGTTCCGTGGTCCAATATTTGGTAAAACGTTTGGACAAACAATTGGACTCCAAATAGTTTTGGATATTCATCCCGACGCCTCCCAGATCCATTTCCTGTTAGTTCAAGATAAGGGATGCATCTTCAAATATGTCCAGGAATGTTCGACAAGGGATTTCGAACACCGTTCACGTGTTAAATTGGAAAGGTGATTTTAGAAAATAGCTTTTTTTACGTTTTAAATGAGATATTTAGTTGTCAAACAATACGTACAAAATACGAGAGATGTCTCCTATTGGAGAAATGAATGCATAAGGAGTCAATTTCATTGATTTTTTTCATGTTGCTGTATTTTTATTGGACACCCAGCATGGATCGGATAAAAAAAAAAAAACTCTTACACTCTTACTGGCAACAGCATTTAAATCACGATAAAAAGTACTTAGGTACCTAAAAGCAAATGCGACATAAAAAAAGGTTCTATTAATTTGAAGCTACTAGGTAATTCCGAGTTAATGGCTTTTCAAATTTACCGTTTACTCATAGATGTGGTCATACAAAATGTGTTATAGTTTGTCACTGATCGGTCGTTGTTAATTGAATTGCTACAATCGTGATAATGTTAATTGCTTCCGATAAGAGATGATTAAATTTTCAAAGAAACAGGCTATGCGAAAATTGGCTTGAATCAAGGAAGAAATAAATAAAAATCTTGGGACATTACACACTAATGACACAAAGGTTGTCTGGGAGAGATCGCTCTATTAGCGATAAGACCGCCTGCTGTATACCTGACAGCATGTTTTCCTGATCTTTTTTGTCCTGTTCTTTTTTTTTCTCTATTGTGTAGTGTTCAATAAAGAGTATTTGTATTGTATTGTAATGACCTAGCCCCAAACATGGCCCTAGCCATAACGATATACATACTTATATAGAAATGAAAACATATATACATATATTAAAAATCTATGACTCATGCATGTCAATAGCATAATTTAGCACAATTAATAACATAGATACAGGTGAACTGAACAGTATGGGCGTCGCTTTCCTTGATTAAATAAGCAATATTTTGCATTCCATGCAAGTCATTTTAATATTTTTTTGTAATAGATTTTAAACAAAAAACTTTAAATAGATAAAAAATACTCGCTTCACGCGGGTGTGTCTGTCTTAATCGCAAAGATATGATTTCGATCGCATACCAAAAATATTTTTAATCAGTTGTAAAACCATTAAATAATTTTATCTTAAAGGGAAACGCGTCTGTCCCTATCACATTTTATTTATAACAATAAATGAACGGTCGATATGCATTATTGCGGAAAAAACCTTAAAATGAGATATAGAAACTAAAATAGAAAAACAAAAACAAGTCTAGCGAATTATAACATATTGTCACAAATTATTGGCACAAAATGTTACTTACGGTATTTTTGACTGAAAATAAAAATACTGCTTTTTAAATAACGTTTGTTAGAAACTATTTCAACAATCAAGTGTACTTAAGATTAAATTGATCTACTTTAATGATTAAAATGTTGGTAATGATTGACTCTATTAGTTATGTATATGTTGTATGTAAAACCCTGTTCCAAAAGATCAAAATCTCCCACTAACAGTGACCTTTGAGAACAACATAATTATAATATTATGGGCGTATACGTATCTTAAGAAGTCTATATTTCCGCCAATACCGTTCGATATGCAAATTTTATGCATGAGATGGTCGAGCCAATGTTCACCAACTATTGCATAAGTTGTAGTCCCTGACTGAGGTATTTAAAAGGTATAGATATGTTACGTATCCTGCATGTAGGTATCTATAGTAAGTAAAGCTTATACGATCATAAGATTCTCACTTTTGTTTCTTTGTACATTTTGGAAGTTGTTACATTTGTCCACAAATATGTTTTAATAAGGTTCGGACCCAGTATAAGCACAAGCCGTCAAAGTCCTTGGTTAGGATAGCTATGAATTTTAAAAATTCCCATGTGATGTTGACATTTATAATAAGTTACCTGACATTTTTAAAGAAGATAAATTATTTGTTTTTAAGATTAGAGTAAAGGAATGGCTAGTAAATAAGTGTTTTTATTCCATTAATGATTCCTTTTTATGTACTGACGAATAAAATTGACCTGTGGTATTGTAAATTAAGTTAAATAATATAATATTATGTGGTATTAATAACCAAAATGTGTGTAGGTATACACCTGAGAAGTAGTATTTAGTGTTTCCATAATTTTGTGCAATTTATACAGCTCTGTACTTGACCTAAATTACCTCACACAATAAATGATTTATGATTTACATATACTACCAATAAGGGCGAGCACTGGTGACTTCGTGTCGGGTTATAGCTAACTCATACTAGTATTGAGGTACTAGGTACCCGCGACTTCTAGTAGAGTTAGAAATTTACCTTAATTACTTCACGCGTACATAAAGCCGTGGTGGCCTAGTGGTTCGACCTACCGCCTCTCAATTTCAATGTACCACTGAGCTTTTCGGTGAAGGAAAACATCGTGAGGAAACCTGCACTCGTCTGCGAAGTGATTCAAAGATGTGTGTGAAGTCCCCAATCCGCACTGGGCCCGCGTGAGGACTATAGCCCAACCCTCTCGCGATGAGAGGAGGCCTGTGCCCAGCAGTGGGACGCAAATGGCTGTAGTAGTAGTAGTAGGTTTCAAAAATGGTGTTACCCGTGGAAAACCCGATCCCCTAAAAACATCGGGATTTAAACGATCATACTTTATTTCCATGGTGTCAAACAAAATAGACTGTAGGTATATATTAATAAATACCCTCTCGGTTTTAATGGAAATAGAATTATTGCGTCGTAAATGCAAGAATACTAGGTATCTCGTTAGCGCCCATGTTGTACTATATACTTTATTACTTATTTATACAGTTTACTAATTAAACGTCTGTGATAGAGTAAGTACCTATGTGGAAATCACCCAGCAATATTCATATTAGTTATGTACATACAACAAATGACTCCCTATTTTTATGAAAAAAGATCTGCGATCTTGCAACCGTTTCGTGTAATTTACACACCAATGTGGTGATTTTCCCAATTTAAAAACATGACAGTATCTAAGGCCTCCTTCAGGGAACCGCGGGGCTTTTAGCGACAATATTAAACATGTGTCGATGTAGTGTTAAGACGCTGACAAGTGATAATGGCCTTGATTAATCGAGGCAGGCAACTGTCTCAGCGGAGAATGTCTGTTTGCATCGGAGGGAGCGAGAAGCACGACCGCGGCATGTGGGCGATACACGTAGAAAATCAGAAAAATGAAGATAAAAAAGAATCCCACATTGCATGAACAATATGAATTAGCAAATTTTTTGGTATGAGTACGACGGAATAGTTTATTTAATCATAGAAATCTGCGTTGAAAAAATGACCTTATAGAATCGTTTAAATAGGATCAGAAGTCGTAACTTCACGATTTTTTTTTCATCGAACCGATTTCATGAAAACCTTTTTACGAAATAGCAAGTTTTTTAAGTATACTTATAGTGAATATTAACATATATTTTACTCGCCTTAAAATCAAATAATTTTCGTTTAAATAATGTTTATTTTTTTATACCTATGGTATAGGCAAACGAGCGCACAGCCCACCTGATGGTAAGTGGTCACTGCGGCCCATGGACACCGAAATCCTATGATCCCCCATTAAGAAACCATAAGATCTCGAATGCGTTGCCTACCCTGAGGCCTAAGATGGAATGCCTCTATGCCAGAAATTTCACCGGCTTCCTTAAATAAAGTCAATTTAGGTCTTGTCATGTGAGCGCCTTAATGGAATATCGTTCGTCTTACTCAATTTTATTAAGTCGCTTGACGCACCGCCCTACGCCGGTGCCTGAATGAGGCTTACAAACCACAGCCTCCGGTGGTGCTATTTGGCAAAAGAACATCGTCGTTTTTATTACCATTTTCGGTTGCCAGATACAATGCAGGTAGCAATAACGATGGCCCATAGTCATTCGATTTTCAAAAGTGGAGATAGGGGCATGTGACATGACCGCACTGGCCACCAAACATTCGTAAAATACCTAATTAACGTTGAATTTATAAAAAGAACGGGTGTACCTTGTGAACTTTACGAGTATAACAGTTCTAAATTGCTTACGAAATAAATTTCAATTGACACGGGGTCAGTATTTTCAAGTCAGTTAGACCTAGTTTCGAGAAAATTCTTAGATAATATTCGCCACTGACCCCGTGTAAATCGAACTTAAAGACGCAGGCGTGAGCTTTCTTCTAGCATATTTGATAGTGGCAGTAAAATGCATCCAGCATCTAATAAATAAAATTAAATTTGAACGAAGGTTAGGAGATACACTGAAAATATACTTTAATTCGGAGACTGGCTGGCGGAACACAAAACAAAAAAAAAACCTTTATTTGGAAAATTTAATTTTTAGAATTATATATAAAAACGGTTGCCAATTTTCGTTCTGTAATTAAAATAAATGTAGAGCCGTTGCTCTCATTTCATATTCACTGGCTACGTTTGATAAATTAGTTAGTAGCCACAGTTGCGGGCCGTAATATTTGATTCATTTGCCGTCGGAAAAGATTCAATTTCTAACCTATAATGGGTCGTAAATCCACATAATGCAGTCGGAGGCTTATCGTCATTCATAGCCATTAGCCATAGGAGACGTTGACCTTTGACGTGACGTCATCTGGTAAGGGATGGGAAAGTGACACCAATCTGTGCAAAAATGATTTGCAAAACTAATAAAAAACGGCTTTTTTTTCAGGTGTAGTTCGCGGCATTGATAAGTTATTTTTTTTACATCACTACATAAAATAAATTAAAGTCCCCCGCGGCGTCTGTTCTTATGTCTGAAAAACTACTGAAAATATTTTCATGCGATTTTCACTGATATTACGTATAGAGGGGTTCACTCTAATACAAACCATTGTGGTTTCCTAGATGCTAAGTTATAAACTCTTGTAAATAATCTTGAAATGATAAATATATAAACTTATATATAGAAGGTTTTGGTGTTTTTTTGTTGTGGTGGTATATGTATAAATATGGGTGGTTTGTGATTAGGAAATTTGAAAAAAATACTGTAGACGGAGTTTCTGAGTGAAAGTTTTGCTGAAAATGAATCACGGTTTGTAAATATGTGCTTAGCAAGAAAGCAGCCATATTCTCAGCACAAAGGGTAATTTTAATAATATGTAGTATATTTTTTACCACTATATTTTCTCACGAACAATAGGTGAAATTGTGCGAGACGGTTTTATTTATTGTTTAGCACAGATTGTTTAGTTTTAAATATTATGTTAACGCCGAGATTATGAACCTTGTTTTAACGATCTATTGAAATACACACTGGCATAAAACTTTCATTACACAAAGTACAATATCGTGAAGGGAAACGTAAGAATATATTCCTGATAAAACTTTACGCACCAAAACCAATAGAACTTTAATAAAGAGTCTATAAATAAATATAGCCAAGTGTTTATTCACTTCATTAAAATAATCAAACGTTGTCAACGCTAAAACTAAATTAAGACTTTCGCGTCAAACATTAAATCAATTAATCCACTTACCATTTTAATTGCCATGAGCAAAATTAAATTTGTCCAAGGTCTTGAATAAATCATACATAAAACTTGAGGTCAACACTTCCGTTCATTTGAAAAAAATAATCAGCCACTAGTATGCAACTTTGTAACCGGCCACTCAAACATTTTTTTTATTAAACACTCAAAAAAAAACTATTCCGCATTACTATTTAAAAAAGTTTTAACAATGGAAGCGTTCCATTTTCAAAGTTTCAGTCTCCGCGCGCTACATCTGTCAGATCGTAGAGCGTAACTTTTTCCAAGACGACTAGCGTAGGCCGCGGCTCGTAGCATACTGCCGCGTGAATCTCCGATCGGCGGAATAAAATGTTGGCGATTTGGCGGACCGCCTTTATGGAAATGCCACCGGTGATCAGCGCTTCGTGCCAATACAGATTAAAAAAATATTTCCGGAGTATCACCACAGAATAAGTACATTGTCGCCAGGCGGTCGGTTTGATTTAAGTATCGAAACTTCTTTATGACATTAAAAATGCATTACGGCGGTTAATTTGTTATTGATTCGTAGACACAATGATTAAATTGTATTAATGTAGATATTTTGTGGTAAAACAAATATTTTTATGAATGTTTTGTTCTTTATACAAAATTTTAACGAGTGAACAACAGTATCCGTTTCTGTTTTGAAAAAAAAGGAACATTTTAGAAGAAGCTGATTTCATAACAAATGAAATAGATACGTGACTATAATATGATCCATTAAATTTTAATTAGGTCAACGTTTTTTATTAATTCAGAGAAAGTAATTAGTATTCTGCTACGGCGTGGGCTGAATATTAGAATTTTAGTAAAATTGCCCTGTTTACATAGACATAAATAATACTTCGTATGGACCCGGCCTAACGTAGATACATGTCATGTTTCCCCACTTCATTGGTGTCCAATACAAAGTTAAACTTATATCGTGACACTAAAGCTGGGTCACATTTTTTCAACAACGAGACGAGTTTTTAGATACTGAGAAACAGTTTCGAAAAAAGTTTTTGTAAAACGCTTATTGTCACGCACGCTCGGTGACAGAACTTTGGATTGGACACCGTGGAAGTGGGGACATATTACGTGTACGTTAGACCGGGTCTATATTATGTACGTCTATGCCTGTTTAACAATAGATTTAACCAAAAAGTTTTCATTAATATATTCTACTTCAAACGAAAGTAACGAACGAAAACTTTCTTTGATTAAGTGCTAAGAAAAAATAGTGACGTTTGTACCTATTTATTTAAAAATTTAGTTCAGGTCGGCTTTCTGTAAGTAAACGTAAAAAAAGAAGAATACAAAAAAAAAAACAGTCATACGAAAATGTGAAGCATGTACGTATACATCCTTCACATATTCGTCTATTTTTTTAGGAAAATTAATTTTAGGAAAATGCTACTAGTAGTAAAAGAAGGAATAATGCGAAATTTCGCACAAAAAAATCTCATAAATTAAAGATTTTGGCAATATTTTTCAGGTAAGTCGGAAAAACGTTAATTAATGTCATAGAATAGGAATTTTTACCTTCACACACAATATATATTTTTCCCTCTTTTACGTCAATGAGCAGGAATGCACCGATATTGTTACAGTTCTTCGTTTTATTTAATTATTCATATTCGTGTTGCATTCCGATAGGTAGGTACGTGTGATATCGTCCATTGTCATGCGCTGACGTAGAGTGACGTCATAATCGAAGAAACTATTATGAAGTGACGATGTGCCTAATGCTCGTGTCAATTTTACATTTTGTCCTTTTTCTATAGTACATGCATCAAGAATGTAGGTGTACTATCGTATTCCCACATGAATATTATTAGTACATTACACACCTAGGGCGGTCAAGTAAAGAAAGTCTCAGATCGCGGGTAATTGAGGCCCGAGCCGGAGGCGAGGGCTATAATCTAGCGGTCTGAGGATTTCTTTACGACCGCCCGTGGTTAGTATACGATTTTACGTCACCACCTGGCCGTGAAGAGGGATTTTTCGTAGCGCCCAAGGGCGGTAAATCCCGCTTTTCGGCCTGGTGTGACGTAAACATACTTTAAACGCGCTAAATGCCTAGGCAGAATGAGGAAATTTTAAGCCCGTTTGTTTTAAATACGAAGCAAGTCATCGAAAAAGCAAGCTAATTTGATTTGATTTGTAATCAAATCAAATTATTTATTCAGCAAATAGGTCACATCTGGGCACTTTTACACGTCATTCATACAATTTTACACGAGAATCCAGTATAATATCTATCGCATTATATTAGCTACAGAAATTAATGAAATAATAATTTATGACAATACTTCGCTAAAAATAACATCAGAATGACAATCTTCATACAAATAACCTTACGGCCGAAATAAATTGATAAAAGATGCCGCTGCCTTTTTTCAGAGCCTGTATGATTTGAAGCGCCTCCCGGATATTGCACGTATACAGAAATGTTGCGACGTACGCCGGAAAATAAAGAGGTTGCTAGTCTATATCATTAGGCATTGTCTCTGGTACTTTAATAAAAAAAAAACATTCGTTATTTTGTAAACCGGAACAGTGTTTAACAGTTTCACTGCCTCGAGTTCATTCCTTAACTATTATTACAAGCGCCATTTGTATTATTATTACAAACGTTGACAGAAAGGCCAACGGCCCACCAGATTGGAAGTGGTCATCGACGTCTATAAGTAGCGTTTGCAACACCAGAGGCTATGTAACGTAAATGTTGCTAGTCTCAAAATGCACTTAGGATCAGGGATGCTTTTAAGGTGCTGGACTGGAAAGGTCGAGGCATCAATGTTAATGGCGAGTACATCTCTCACCTTCGATTTGCTGACGACATTGTAGTCATGGCTGAGACCATGGAAGAACTCAGTACTATGCTCGCTGACCTCAGCAGAGTTTCCGATCGAGTTGGTCTTAAAATGAACATGGACAAGACGAAAATTATGTCTAATGTCCATGTTGTGCCAACTCCCGTAATAATCGGAGGCTCTGCGCTCGAAGCTGTCGACCATTATGTATACCTGGGACAAACAGTCCAGTTAGGTAGGTCCAACTTCGAGAAAGAGGTCAATCATCGAATCCGACTCGGTTGGGCAGCGTTCGGGAAGCTTGGCAGTGTCTTTTCGTCCAAATTACCGCAGTGTCCTCAAGTCGAAAGTCTTCGACCAGTGTGTGTTGCCAGTGATGACTTATGGTTCCGAGACGTGGGCGCTCACGATGGGTCTCATAAGAAGGCTCAAAGCCACTCAGAGGGCAATGGAAAGGGCTATGCTCGGGGTTTCTCTGCGTGATAGAATCAGAAATGAGGATATCCGCAGCAGAACTGGGGTCACCGACATAGCCCGAAGAATTGCGAACCTTAAGTGGCAGTGGGCGGGGCACATTGCTCGCAGGACTGATGGCCGATGGGGCCGGAAAGTTCTCGAGTGGCGTCCGCGAATCGGGAGACGAGCTGTCGGTAGGCCTCCAACAAGATGGAGCGACGACCTCGTGAAGGTCGCGGGAAACCGGTGGAAGCAAGTAGCACAGGACCGGTCGGAGTGGCGAGCCTTGGGGGAGGCCTATGTCCAGCAGTGGACGTCTTTCGGCTGAAATGATGATGATGATGATGATCAGGGATGGTAGCAATAGGACAGCAGTCCTATCTGGTGGTAGCTGTAGGTTTTGAGTCGCCTTTTCCGTCATGCCCAGTATCCTTTCACCTTTTCTGTAATACTGCACTGATAAAGTTGCCACTGAAAGTGTTACAAGACGCTAGATCCTTGAGTATTCTTACCGCGAGCAGAGTGATGAGGGCACTTGCCATGCGCATGCGCATAGTAGCGG
>OZ020286.1:11097864-11123108 GCA_963971205.1 Aethes cnicana
CACGCATCGCGGCGTTGCAATCGAACTTTGAACAGCTAGATTTAAAGTTCAACTTGAGCGCCGTGACGCGTGATCGATCCCTATAGAGAATCTCCTGTCCTATTTATATAGCCCAGTTCTGCTTTGGAACTGGCGGACTTTTGAGTGACGGAAACTTATTTGTCACGGCGACAAAAGCCAACATTACGGTCATATTCGTCACCTGCATGATAGGAACAGCCACGGAGTCCTGCACGGCCCGCACGGCCTCGAGGCCGGCGCCGAGCGCGATGCCAGCCGCTGAGCCGCCGGCGAACAGCGCCACGCTCGCTGCGTGCGCGCAGAGCGAGCGGCCCGCGCACACAGCTCTGCGCCCAGGCAGAACCCGACCACGTACTTGTGCGATGCCACTGCGCCGAGCAGTAGCAGGACCTGCAACGCAAAAGTATCCCCAGTTTATTTTTATGGGTGGGCAAACGAGGAGACGCGCTGCCTTGATTTTAATCAATTAGCGCCGCCCATAAATTAAACATCAGCTGCTCCAGTAGAGTGACTAGTGCATTGCAGGTGCTGAAGAGCCTTTAGTACAACCAGAGACAAGGTAAGGTAAGATAAAGATTGACAATGTCTTTACTTTGCGGCGAACATCGGGAGAGTTCTGTATATAAGCAATATCCAGCATACTACTACAGCCTATTTGCGTCCCACTGCTGGACACAGGCCTCCTCTCACCACGAGAGATTTTTTGTGCAAAACCGGCTTTAATTGGTATGGGTTCTATTGCAATTTGAGGTATTGACACCCGCTGTTAACGAATAATGTCCACTCACAAGTGATTCTAAAAATGTATGCAGCACCATCATTACAGTACCATCACGCAAAGTTTGTTGCGGCTTTCCCTATGAAATCGACCTACCTGGTTCGAGGTAGAGGTGCGAGCCGGAATCGAACCCCCGACCCTCTGAGAGGCGGTAGGTCGAACGAACCACTAGGCCACTAGGCTTCCATATCCAGCATATGTGTATTTAATTTGAAGACCAGTCCAACAAAGGTTTCGTTTTGGATAATTTTCCTGTTCAATTGAATATTCTCTTGCACCTAATTGTGTTCGGGATACTCCAAAACGTTGACCCACATTATGCTTCTGCCGTCTTACCCACGCCACGTCCGTCATTGTGGTTACATACAGAGTGTTAAATAAGTACCTAATTTAATTTCACAAAATTTGCCTGGACTTTTTCAGATTTTCCTCGTACAACAACTTTTTACCTGACTGCGTCAGAAGAAGGGTTATGTTTTTTTTGGGTGTATATTTCTTTGGCACGCTCTGTAGCCTAAACGGCTTGATGGATATTAGCTTGATAGGGTTGTTAGATTCGTCTCGATTGTGAGATTGACACTGTTAGATACGTATCAAAATTTTGTTAATTTTATTTTTTCAAAAAAATCTAAAGCATAAAATTAATTCCAAATGGTTTCCTCACACTCAAATGGCTTGACCACCAGAATTTAGTACTCATTTGAAGAATACGAAATACTTACCTATCTAACGAAATCTATATTTTAAAGGTGCGGTAAATCCTGTCCTGACCTTCATTGCTTTACTTTGCCATCTGCGTTATCTAAATATAATATTACCTAAATAGTTATCAAAAGCCTTTTAATAATTCCCACCGAAGTGGGTCGACACTTCGGCAGTGATAACGATAAGTCAAGGAACAGTGTTCGTCTTGTCACAATGTTTGCCTTTTGAGTTTGTGATTATATATTAAGATACCTACAAACTCTTCCGTCACTTACCTACTGACTCAACTGATTGGCTGACTGGACGAAACTACTCGTCTAAGAGCTGAATTTTCAAATGTCATTTCCTCGGGAAGTGTAAGGGAGCACTAAGAGGGGTGTTAGTGAGAGCGATGGACCATATGATATGAGCGATTATGAAAACAAGAAGTAATGGAAAAATCGGAATTATTTATATTAACTACACAGAACATCACTACCTGACAATCAAACAATACTAAAAACAAGCCGTCTCTACGCGACGGTCACAATTCTTTTTAGATATAATATTGAGGAGGCGGCACGTCGACCAGTCGCCAACAAGAGGATTCCCTGAGATTCCCGAGGGAAAATGTGAGCCTTGTTCGGATTATGACAGCAGAGGACTAGTTATCAATAAGTATACCTATTTCTCGATGGAGCGGACGACTGTGTACTCTATCCGTTTTATCCATTTACTTATGTCTGATCTGTACTCTCCACCTTGAGCTGATACTCAACCGCTACGAATATGTGTTTGGAAAATACTCCAGCCAAGTGTTCGAAGGCTTACTGTTTCAGTTTGTGATGGCGTCTTAAAAGGAATGTTAGGAAGCGTTGGTAAATTCACGTCTCGCAATATAACATTAGCCAGATTTGGCCAACTTTCAAAATAAATCACTGAATCTGATCCTGGTCTTTCATATAACCTTGGTCAAGTTGTTCGTACCTGCTCCAAATTCCAATTGACAATACCGATTTTTTCACATGCTTTTTCGATGCCGTTTAGCTAATTTTTGGATTAGGGTTCTGTTTTTTTTTAAGGTTTCAAGATTGGTACCAAAATGAGAAATTCAATCTGAATCAACTTCAAATTAATTGGAGCCTACCCAACCCAGTGATATCACCTTCTTTATTTGCAGAAGTTTTATAACATGCGAAACAAAGAAGAGTTCAATTAACTAAAATTGGGTCGGTCGAAACTAATCTTTAAGTACAACTTCAACATTGAATGTTTTGAAAGAATTAACAAAATAAAACATTGTGTTATATTATACATACATAGTAGATAAGGTTATTAATTATCAGGGCAGGTGTTACTAAAAATAAATGCAGCAATAATAGCGTGTTGCAATACGACATTGCATGTGAATATTCTTAATATCTATAGATTTGGGATCCTTCATATTTTTCTTTATTTATTTATTTAAACTTTATTGCACATTAGTAAAACTAATACAAAAGGTGAACTTAATGCCATAAGGCATTCTCTACCAGTTAAACCTTTGGACATAATGGAAAATGTTGTGGCGGTGCAATAGAGGCTACTTACAAGTAGCCACACTGTAAAAATATAACATATAGACTCTTTTTTGATAGAGTTCTTTGCTTCGTGCGGCTGGTTAATGTATGTATTAGTTTATGTATGTTTATTTTTATATATTTTTTATGTAAGGTTTATATAAATTTATCCTCTTTTGAAATTATCTGTTATCTTCCTTGTATTTCTGTAGTTTCTTTCTGATATTGATGCACCTAGGTACTCATTTTCCTTTCTGTTTGGCCTTATGGTTGACTGGTAGATCGTATACATTTTGTATGTGCAATGAAGTTTAAATAAATAAATAAATATCTGAATACCTTTGAGAGCGCATTGAAATAATAATAGGTACGACTATTCATAGTGATTCACATATATGTCAATTCAATTTATAAACTGACTAGATTCTGCCCGTGACTTCGTTAGCGTGTAATTCGGAAATAACGTTCCCGCGGGAACTATACGTTTTTCCGGGATAAAAAGTAGCCTATGTCCTTTCCCAGGACCCCAACTATCTCCATGCCAAATTTCATCTCAAACGGCCCAGCGGTTGAAGCGTGAATAGGTAACAGACAGACAGACAGACAGACAGACAGACAGACAGACAGACAGACAGACAGACAGACAGACAGACAGACAGACAGACAGACAGACAGACAGACAGACAGACAGACAGACAGACAGACAGACAGACAGACAGACTGACAGACAGACGGACAGACAGAGTTACTTTCCATACATTTATAATATTAGTATGGATTGCTGTGAATTAAACCATCCTGGAAGAATATAAAATATGAATTATTATCAAATAGTAGGTACTTTGTTTAATCAAGTAAACCTTGCACCAACATTTGATCACTCAAATTATTTCTGATGTCTGATTTCGTAACCCGTAAGTATCTAAATATTCCAATCTCGCAGCTTTCTTTTTTATAATGATTTCTAGAACATCTTAAGAGTTATAAAACAACACTAGCTATTCGTTTTTAAAATTAGCGACTGCTATTAAAGATCTGAAAAGAAAAGCTACCTTAGTCAAAAACAGTCGAAAAACACTTGAATTTTACTAAAAACGTTTACCTACATCTCCTATTCTTACCTGTGCAGAACTCTGCTGCAAGCCAATCGCTAGTCCTTCCAGCAAACTGTGCACGAAGAGCGCGCACAGGAGTCCAAGGAACCCGGAGGAACTCTTGTTGCACGGGGCAGTGTGACTGACGTGGCACATCCTGGGATTCTCCGTGTCCCCGCAGCATTTCTCCCTCACGTCCATCTCTCCATCTACACCCCTCTGGTCATAAGACCGCAGCAAGCTCGTCTGCTCAGTACCATACGTCACTCTCTGGTGATCATGAATCCCTCCAGCACCATAGAAGAAATGAACCACCTCATCCACTAAATACACTATGAAGAAACCCACACATAAAAGGAGTTCGGTGTACTGTGCAAGGTTCTCTCTTGCTTCTGGCAGCATGTGAGTCAGGGATGTCGAAAGAAGAACGCCGGCTCCAAAGCAGAGTAGGCACGATATGGTGAGAGGGTGACGCTGTCTTGTTCCTTCTGATACGCAAGCTGGTAGCATACCAGTGATGAAGGATCCTAGTCCAAGAGCTAGGACGGAAATCAGTTTTGCTGTTTCGATCTGCATTGTCGACACTTGTTTGTATTTTAAAAAATATACGCGTTTAAAACATGGTATCCGTTTCGTGGTCGAAACGTGTCTGCCGCGCTCGCTGCCGGTTATCTGTACTATTTGTACACACTGTTATCACAGTCAAAACACAATACCTATCTCACGTGTTCACATGTGTAACTTTATAATATTATAACATTTATAACATTCTCCATGTCTACCCGGCGCGGTGGCGGATTAATAATGGAGCGAAATTATCAAAAACAAACGCTCTGCCAAATGTTATTAACTCGTGCGAAATCACAACGCCACTTTTATCTCAGTGTGATAAGAATTACATTGGCATGGAACGCTGTGACTAATCCGCAAACTGGTAATTGATCCACTTGTAAGCGACGTCCAATCTAACTAGACCCGTCCATTTTGCACTAGAAATATAACATGCGTAAATCACAGACTTCTGTAAATGAAGGTTGAAAGATCAGTTTAAAACGGTCACGAGACAAAGGGGAAGTGCGGGGTAGTCCTTTGTGATTGTCCGTATTATATTGATATGATTAATCTAATTTTCCATTACTTTTATTTACGTGGTTCTTAGGTACATATACCTAAGAAAATTAATTTTACCTAGTCATAACTAGAGAAATTACCTAACTGATCTGGCGAATTATATGACAATTTGATTTCCATCAAAGGTGCATTAGTAGATAACTTTGTTGTCCAGCAACTTCTCTGGGGTCTTAGATTGTGTTACAAATTTCTATCCTCATAATACCTACTCAAAGTTTAAACTAACCCGGTAACTAGAAATACCAACCGATAATTGCAACCACGAACAAAAGGTAATTTTCTGCGAGCCCGCTTCGTCAGCCAGCGCCGTGCTGAGAAAACATGATTAATATTGACATGGCATTTGGACCTTAGAGTGACAAATTGTTGATGACTCACGGAGTGTAGTCACACACAAGGTATGGTAGTCCATCAGTCAGCCGAAAGACCTCCACTTACTTTTATGCTTATTTGCACTGAACCTTATTAGAGTTTTTTTTTAGGAATACGGGATTTTCCATTAGGATACATTATTATCTCCCTATTTAGCAAAGATTCCATTGGAACATTATCCCAATAGAGTCCTTAAAATTGAGATAGATGGGAGATCCATTTCCCCGAATAGGTTTTTAAATGATATTTAAGGCCCCTGGATATAAATCGATTTATCATTTCTATTGAGCCGGAGATTCCATTTTAAGTAATAAAAAAATCCGCGAAGAAGACATATGAGCC
Source organism: Aethes cnicana (assembly GCA_963971205.1). NCBI lineage: Eukaryota > Metazoa > Arthropoda > Insecta > Lepidoptera > Tortricidae > Aethes > Aethes cnicana. Next base: position 11,103,846 of record OZ020286.1, read on the forward strand.
TATGACGGACCAAATAAATCGATGTGAAATCCAAACTGACCGATACATTCGTATATGCTAATACAACTCTTGGGCCAGATGAAATTAAGACTAGATTAGCATTTCCAACGAAATAAAGTGACATCGTTTAAGACCGAGTTAAGTACCCAAATTAATATTGCCCATATTAGCTTTTATCGTATCACATCCATACTTCTTTTTCTTAAATAGAAATATTTAATGTGACCTTTTTAACTTATCATATCAAGCCGGTAGGTTGTACCATAACATAACAGACTTAGTAGAAAAAAATACAAGAAAAGGCATGTTCGGAAATAAAACTTTAAAATTTTATTGTTCATTCGTAAATCATCCCTGACTCGAGTACAAACTTCTCATGCTCATCACACAAAGTTTGCCCCACGCTGGATTCGAACCTGTGACCATAAGAACAGAGACCAGTTACTAACACAACAACAACTGCCAACTGAGCCAATCAATCAATTCTTTTTTCCTTTATTAATTTTGCAAGTGTATCCTTTTACATCAGGTTGGTGTGGCCGCGGCTTATGACACTGAGACAGTCCATGATTTACATTCGCTGCGAGTTTTTCCTCGAACGTTATTTTTAAGATGAGAAAGGCCCAGGCTGCTTAGGCTACGTATGTCGTAGGTACGCCGCATACGTGGTTGGTTTCCCAAATAAGTTCTGTTACCCGACTGTCTCCGAGGTTTTTTAGTGAAGGAAAACCTCGTGCGGAAACGGTCACATTTGCGAAGTAATTGAAAGATCGTGTGTGTGGAAGGAAAGTCCTCAAACCGATATAAGTACACATCATTTTACAAAATCTAAATTCAAATTCATGTGAGGTGCCTACTTAAGTTATTGGCCCTTTTCTAAGGCTATTCGAAACGGTAAATAGGTTTAGTGAGCGTCCCTAACCCTAAAGAAGAGTACGTTTTTAGTCTAATACCATCTTGCTAAATAGGGAGATGGTGTATCACTGATCTGATTATAACACTGATAGTATCTCGCTACAAAGAAAAGGACCCATATCCCTATGTACCATTTCAAATCCCCTGATGTCGAATTCCGTCAACTAAAGTTGGAATTTTCTTGAATTTTCATTAACGAGCTGTACTTTTACTGACCTTCGACATCGCATCACATTCTTGAGTTCTTATTGCCAATCATTGTAGTCGTAGACCACTCTCTTGCTATTGTCCCGCGAGACCTTTGAGAGACAAGGTCGTCCACATCACGAATCTAAACCGAATTACACGTGTTCTAAAGTTTGCGATGATAATAATAGCATTATTCTTGAGGTTAATGGTACACTACCCATAAGTACCAAAGTATTTATGTATGGATCTTTTCTTATCGTAAGATTTTGGAGACCTTAACAACACTTCGAGACATTAGGATCTTTCATGTACCTAATTACCCATACTTATACCATAACCTCTCCATGCATCTAATTCATTGCTTCCTCCACCTTCAACGATAAATTAATGAAGGAATGCAATGGGAGTGGGAAAAACTAGTGGTAGGACCTGGTGCTAGGTCCGTCCGGGTTGGTACCATCGTCTTACCCGCTAACCTGCCGCCAAATAGCTATGTAGTTGTGTTCCGGTAAGGGGTTAAGGCAGCGGGTGGAATTATTGGCACAGAGGAATTCCATCTTAGGTCTCAGGGTAGGCAACCCATTCGGCGTCCATGGGCCGCAGTAACGGCTTACTTAGATTTTGTTCGGAGTCTGGCGAGTTTACATTATGGGTGATTATAGTTTATTGGCTTAGGCATAGCGACATGCATATTGCAAGGCCTTGAATTAGAAACTTCTTCTAAATGTAAATCTCCTTACAGCGTGATGATTAATGACAGTCATAAGTCATAACACTGTCTGTTTCTTGTCTGTTTTGTTAAAATTGAGAAAGTGTAAAAAGGAGACGGAGACTCTTACCGTAAATTTATATAAGCTATTTTATCAAGAAGAAGTTAACAAGGATTGAAGAAACTACGATATGAATGAGCTCCTTCAGAAACACGGGTGTTCGAACGTATTTACTATACCTGAGGGTCTCAGGGAACTTATGTCCGATATAACACGAGAGGTAAAAAATAATATTTGTTCCCTTAGATCATCATCACCATCTTTACCATATTTTCCACGCGCGAAATACTTATTTGCCGTCCTCTTCGTGTTTAATGACTTTCGATTATGTATCGCATGTCATCTTTCAAGCAATCCATCTACTCGTATTAAATATGATATGACAAAACATGTTGTGGCGACGTTCATGTATTACATAAAAGGTTGAGGAAAAGATTATGAAAAATGAAAAACAGAGGAGCAACATAGAACCTTCATCTCTAACTAATTTATTACATTTCTGTGTTAGTAATGTATTTTACCATTAAAAAACAAGTCTCACCTAGGTTTTACGAGCCCAACCAGAGAAGATCTTCGACTTCATAGCTAACTACCTGTCCGCTCTCCTCATCACGAGGGAGCACGGCATCATGGCAGTGAAGATCCTGGAAGACCTCTGCGACTGCCGACCTTCGGTCTCCGAACACCTGCTGCAGCTGGGAATGGACCGCGCTGAAGCGGTTGGGATATCGGAAGTTGTGAAAGAAGTTATTGAAGCGCCTGGTGCTCAGCCCAAAGAAGGAGTAGGTAAGGCAATTTAGAGTTCTGAGCCAGGCAGAGGCGTAACGTAGGTCAGGGGCTAATAGAGAACAAAATTAAAAGACTATTCGATAACACTGGAAGTGTAGTATTGATGAGACATGAGACTTAAATCATTATTATCTCCCACTATATGATAAGAAAACTCCGGACATTGATTGAAAATGATTTAAAAAAACGGTTTCAATATTAGATGGAGGTGTTACTAGTGTTAAATACATTTTATGTCGGTAAGTAAGTAAAGTACTTACATCTCCAGCGACATTCTTGTTCTCGACTTTTTTAGTTTTGTTGCTTTATGTTTATTTGCCTGTTGTGGACTCCTACGCATGCCATTTATAGATTCGCGAACCGGTTGAAGGCCCTTTATTTGATCTAAAGAAACTGCCATATTTTTACACTGCTGGATATTTGGATAACCTGAGTCATGTAAAATTTCATTATCATTGTGTACAATCTGTTTTTATTATTTAACATCGATGATTTTTAATGATGTACTTACTTATAGTAAATCTTGCGTTCTTGTATATTTTTATTATTAGCAAGCAAATGTAATATAAATGTAATATACGGTATACCTGATGGTAAGTGACGATGTAGTCGAAGGTGATACGTGCCTAGACAGACAGTATAGATACCTGTTCACTCTCGACTTAGTAAAGCTTTTTAATAAACTTTTTTAAAACAAGCTTTTAGTGTACCTACTCGTCAAGACGGATCAAACGAGTCCCAAGTTATATTTATAAATAGTTATTAATTCTATTTTTCAATCTTCAAAATTTAATATCTCACGCTATTCGGCCGGCTCGTCCGGGGTACCACACTCTCACAGAATATCGGAATTAGTTCGCTTTTGCGTTTCGTACGGTGAGTGAGAGGACCGGGGGCCTGTCCCCATCCCTCTAACCCATCTTCCCTAAGCCCGATATCCCCTATACCTACTCCCTTGTCCTAAACAAGGTAAACCCAATCCTCCTCCCCTTTCGAGATCGGCAACGCATTGATGACGCCTCTGGGGTTACAAATGTTTATAGGCCTCGGTGACTACTTACCACCAGGTGCGCCGTCTGCCTGTTTGTCAATCTTTTGACATAAAAAAAATCTGTTGTCGCTCGCCATGTTTTAGAAAAGGTAAAAGAGATGGACATCTTGAAGCAGATTCTGCCAAGGTTCCATCTGGATGAGGAAATGACTGCCAAGGTCACCCAGGTGGCCAGGAACGCCTACCGAGACTACTGGTACAGGAAATTACTGCTAGAAAAGGTTATTTCTTGAACGTGCATATAATTTGTTTTGTTTAATTTTATTTATCTGTAGCTATAAGCCGTGGTGGCCTAGTGGTTCGACCTACCGCCTCTCATGGGTCGGGGGTTCGATTCCGGCTCGCATCTCTAAGTTTACTTATGTGCGAAATTCAATTTGAATTAACTGTGTTTTTCGGTGAAGGAAAATATCGTGAGGAAACCTGAATGCATCTGCGAATTAATTCAAAGATGTGTGTGAAGTCCCTAATCCGCATTGTTCCCGCTTTCCTTCCGGGATACAAAGTAGCCTATGTCGTTTCCCGGGTCTCGAACTATTTCCAAACAAAATTTCGTCTAAATGGGGCCAGCAGTAAAAGTTTCAACAGGTAACAAACAGAGTTACATAGTTATTTTCGCATTTACAATATTTTTATGGATTTGACAAGCGATGTAGGTACCTACTAAGCCGCTGTTATGTATTTTTCCATAATTTTCAGTCTCTAAAACCTGATCCAGAAGAGCCTTGGGAGATCGCTGCTGAGCACACGCTCAATATTTACAAAAAGACTAAACCGTCCTTCGACGAGCTCAATAGAGCCACTCAGAAGATTCAGGTAACGCCTTGACCAATAACAATGATGAGCATTAGAAGTAGGTAATTAAGCATTCAATGAGCTAAAATGACAAAGTGCTCAAAAATGAGTTCGTACTCGTAGTTCAATATTGCAGGCTAAAAATATACGGATCCCCATGATATTCGCCATGTTATAAGCATTCAATTTTCGTCTAACTAACGGCTGCCCGTTAGGTACCTATTACTTTACGTATATAATGTATGTTAGATTTTACTTATGTACGACCACTACGTTATAGCAACTTTTCAGACTTTGGCGCTATGCCACACTGGCAAGTGGCACCACACATTAGTCAACGACTTTTGACTTTGGTAATTTTGTGGTAACCTAAAAGCGCTACTTATATCGCTATCCTTTTTACTCTTTGATTTAAAAAAGGATAACGATATAAATAGCGCCGCAGCATCACTACAAAAAGTCGCCATGGGCGAGGGCTATAAAGAAGGTGGCATAGTTGACCCAAATTTTAGATAGGTCCTCAAGCTTGTCAATGAGAGCCACCGCACCGAATTCCTGCTCACCAGGTGCCACCACTGTCGTGTAAGGCTTGCCAGTCGATGTTTGCCATCACACACAATCGTGTAAATGTCACAGATTCGGAGACCTTAGTGTTGCCAATTTAGCTTAGGTATAATATGGCTATAATGTGCTAAATTGGCCCACAAGCGCCCTTGTCGGCGAATTGATACGCGGTGATCCTCGTGTTGATATTGCAGGCGGCATACCAAGGTTACCACGTGCGCCGGAACCTGCTGCGCCATCTGAAGCCCAAACCAAAGCCCGGGCCCAAGGTAGACCTGCCGGGGCCGCCGGTGGACGTCGCAGAGTCCAGGGAGATCGACCTGGGCCGAGTCATCGTAAGTACCACATACTCGATCTATTTCAACAGTCATTTAACACTTAATAAACGAAATAATATCATTGGGGGGGGCGGCCTTTACCCCGGGTATTTTCCCGTGGTCGCCATTCTAGTACTCTCCTAGTCCACTTTGAATTATCTATCCTATGAGATGGACGGATGACATTGTCCGGGTGGCCGGCTGAAACTGGATGAGAGTGGCAAGAAATAGACAAGCATGGAAGAATTTGGAGGAGGCCTATGTCCGAAGACCGATGACTTAGGGGCCGCTATGATGATGATGATGATGCAACGAAATAATAAGTGAATGCCTCAAACATATGACACGTCAGTGTGTCGGTGGTAGGAGGACTTCGAAATCAACTTAGTACGTTCCATCAGCGAGCCAAAGTGGAATTTCGCCTCCGACACCAAAAAACGCCGCATTTTACTGTCGCAAGCGACCTTCTCCCATACCTACTGACCGCTGACATTGAGCAACCTCGTACTTCCAACTCGAAATTTAGATCGTTTACTGGATGACTACTGCTTGGTTTGGAGCACCTACGCTCCTTTCTTAGCTTGATCCTTTTTCAATCTTTACAGTTGCGTAGTATGGCCATTTCATCATCATCATTTCAGCCGAAGCATGTCCACTGCTGGACATAGGCCTCCCCCAAGGCACGCCACTCAGACCGGTCCTGTGCTACTTACTGGCCATTTCACTTAAGTCTACACTACTCTCTCTAAACACGTAGTAAACAGACGCCAGTCCTGAATTTGTAAATACATGAAAAAATATAAGACGACGGCAAAATTGTTTCCAGGATATCAAAGTGAAAGAGGACAACGTGGGGGTATTGTTTGAGGCGGACGTGAGCGACAAGCTATCCCTGGGGTACGACCCGATGCGCACGATCACGCACGTCCAGGAGGAGGCGTATGATATTTCGTCGCGCCCCAGCGGCGTGCGCAGTACAGGTGAGATAAACAACGGTTACTTAATAGGGGATAGTTCATAAAGAGGCATTCAATCATGCATTCTTTCCGTCTCCATGGAAATAGGAAAGTCTACTTAGTACTAGTCTACACCATCTTCTTATGGGTATAATCGCTATCAGCTGGGCCTAGGTAGATTGAATGAAAAACATGTCACTGTTAGCTGCCACTCTCATTAAAAGAAGTCTTCGGAGAATGCTTGTTGGTCACGCTAACCCTACGTATGTTAGTGTTATTATAGTTAACTAAAGTGTTCATTCAGACCGCAGTCAGACCCGCCCGAGTGTTACGCTGCCTCCCTCGCGCAGCCAGATGGGTGAGGTGCAGATAGACATCAGCGAGAATACTGCTGGACGGCAGAGCCGCGCCCCGAGCCAGGCCCCAGGGCTTTCGCTGTCGTTTGCTGAAGTAAGTCGATAGATTTAGTTATACTACTATACTATACTTGCCGCAAAACAAAGTGGTGCCAGTCGTCCCTTTGTTTTGCGGCGGGTATAGCTTCAGCCTACGACGAACCCCTGCGAGAAATTCGGTTAGAGCGTTCTCGCGGAAGATATGCACATTTTTGTGTTCAAAAGGTAGCCTATACGTTAAACCCGTATCCCGTACGTACCAAGTTTTATGGCCATGCGAACAGTAGTTCTCGAATTAAAACTGGACATACATTCGGTTATGTGGCTTCTACAGATTATTATTATAAGTAAAGAAGGGATGACAGACTGATGTTCACGCACCTCCGAGCAGACCAAATCGGTCAACAATCAGCTGTAGAGAGTAAAGAGTTCGCACGCGAGATCTGAATACATAAGACGAGATTTCTCATACAAAATGACAATACTAACACTAAACTTCTCCCTAAGGCTAGGCATCAAATCAGATTTTATTCTAGTTTTCTCATACTTTTTACCTCGTTGTCTATAAATTGTTTTATCTTTTAGATTTTATATGTGATTTTATCTAGGTACAATTATTTCATATTTATCTATCACCAACCTCATCGACGTAGGTACACATTTTAAATTCCTTGTAAATCACTGACGTTTCCACAGGAACCACCGATAGTGATCACGGTCGAACCAGATGTTGAAGACGTGGCTACAAAAATGTCAATGCGTGACGTGCAGCAGGATGCAAAGGTCCAAGATGGAGGAGAAGAACAAAAAGTTGAGGAAACTCAAGAGATACAGGCTGAAGCACAACAAGTTCAAGAGGTTGTGGAAGGTCAAGAAGTTCAAGAAGTACTGGAAGAAGTACCACAAGAAGGTCAAGAAGTACCGGAATCACAGGTGGTTGAAGAAGTACAAGAAGTCATCCAAGCTGAACCACCGGAGGCCGCTCAAGAAGTTCCCGAGGATATTTCAGGTTATTTAATAATTTGGTTTCGGGTTTCCGGTTGTTAATAATGTCAGTACGAGTGAATTGAATACTGTATACTGAAGGCAAATTAAACTAAGTATTTCCATAAACACTACGCAGGCACGCTTATTTTACAGATTAGGCTACAAAGGGGGCCAAAGAAATATAGGTACATCAAAAAAACAAACCTCTTGCTGGCGCAGTCCAGTTACAGAATAATTAATTGGTCGAACGAAAAATCCTGCTGTTCAATTATTATTGTATTTACTCTCGTAGGACTACCAGTAGAGAAGCGAGCGTAATGACATAGCTAGCATGTTTCTCCTTTCTGAACGTCCACGTCTGCGAGATCTGATATCGTTCCATATTTCCTATAGCTTTAAGTATAAGACCGCCTTCTGTATACCATCCAACATATCTTCCAAATTAATATTTGTTCTGTAAGTACATCTGTTGTGTTGTGTTCAATAAATTGTACTCGTATTTGTATTGTCTCCAGCTGCCGACGATCGTACGGAGGGCGACGGCGCCAGCGCACCTGTGTCGTCAGCCACCGCGACCACAGCTGGAGACACTGCCGAGGCCACTGACGCGGAGGACACTGCTGACCTGAACACCACTGGAGAAGAGGAAGGAGAATAAAATGACTTGACGATAGTATTCTATGATGTAGGGCTTATTGTCAATTTTATGCAGATTATTGGAGAAGCCATGAGGTTTTAACAGATGATAGGTATATCAGGGGAATGTACTGGAGAAGAATACGCTATTTGTAGTAGTCATTCGAGATAGGTTAATGTGATTTTTGTTTGGAAGCCAAACGTTTTATGTTTATTGATCAAATCCAAGAAGCCTCCTTTTTACAATGCTTTTATTAGGTCGTCGTGTAACTTACTAACAACACTATGTAAGGAATCTTGCAAACCATGTTTAAGCCACTTCTAATTATTGTATCATGAAATTCATGAATGGACGAATTGATCAAACTTTGCAGGTATACGTAACTTGGATGACAATGCAATAGTATGGTATCACCGAGCAGATCTGATGATGGAGCTTAGACGTGCGTGGGCACGGAAATGTCAAAGCGTTGTTTTAGTTTTTTAAACTATTAAACTTTATTATTCTATCAATGCTAAATTAGTTGTATGGCAGACATAATTTTGTTTCCTTTTATAATTGAAATATTTATAGAGGCTTAAGTACACGATTTATGTATACAAAGCAACTGGACATGCATGACAAGATGTTTAAGAGGCATTCAAGACTCTTTTTTTTTCATTTATGTCGACTTCTTTATTTTAGGTAGGTATCTCTAACGATGCGTATTTGAACAGGTTGGTTATTCTACAATATCGTAGCTTACCTGATTATTTGTCATTAATTCGATTAACAATAAATAACTAACTCGTTATAATGGAGGATTTATTACAACGTCAAATTCGAGAGAGTTGCCACCTAGCTCTTCCAAATGGTCTGCAGGACTTAATGGCAGATATCTCGAGAGAGGTAAGTTGGATAGAACAGTACTACCTAAGCATACAACAAAAAGGATGTAAGTATATGTGCTGCGGTTTCCAAATCTGTCACGCTAAGTACTCCTATTTCAGACTTAGTATCTAAAACATACTTGAGTAACGTTCTTCAAGTAAGTAACCCGTGGAAATGGTATACGAAATCTTACAGAGACGCTTTTATTGCACAATGACAGTGACAGTCTTTTATGAAAACTTGCGGTCTTATAAATAGAACCCGTTTTGTAATTTGTTGATTTATTTAAGAATCATTATTCCTTAACTGAATGTAAAAGTCCTCTGAATGAAAAAGTCCTGTTGAGGAATCTTATTGGTACACCCTAAAATTTCAAGGTACTCCGCGCCCAGCCCCAGGACGTGTACCAATTCATCGCCGATTATCTATCAGCGTTGTTGGTGGCGCGAGAGAACCTTTCCGTTGCTGCTCGAGTATGCGACGACATCTGTAACGCCGAATGCTGGCCGGAGTTGGAAGACGAACTGCGCAGCATCGGCCTTAGCGACGAGGATGTGGAAAAGACTGGGAAAGTTATTATGGAATTCATTGAAGGAGGTCAAGGTATAGTCGAATTTTATATTACTTAGGTACCCATTATCTCTGCTTACCTTCTTCTTTTCATGCTCTGGGTTAGCGCGAACGCCCAGTGGCCCATAGTGGTCTACTACAACAGCCTATTTACGGCCCACTGCTGGGCACAGGCCTCCTCTCATCACGAGAGGGTTGGGCTGTAGTTCCCACGCGGGCCCAGTGCGGATTGGGGACTTCACACACATCCTTGAGGTGCGAGCCGGATTTGAACCCCCCGACCCTCTGCATGAGAGGCGGTAGGTCAAACCACTAAGCCACCACAGCTTCAAATAGTTAGTAGTGGTCTGCAGAATAAGTATGACTAATAATCGTTTAGTCAACATCAACGTTAGGTTTGTATTTCAATTTTCAACTGTACAAAAGTGATAGTGTCTACTTTCTACGTTTACTGTAGATAACCAAAGCTTTTAACGCTATGGTATTTTTAGCCGGTCGGGTTAAAGGAAACACGGTCCGGTTGGTGGATGAACGATTTATTAATCTAAGGTAAAAGGCACCTGGTGACAAATAAATGAAAGCTTAGAAACACTAGAACTTAAGTAGTTGTAATAGTTAAGTAGCATATGTATAGTGGAAGCGTGAATATGGAAACTTACAATTAATGTGCCTGTAGATGTAGGAGAGTTACAATTGTTGAATAATCGCGGAAAGGTAAAGGTTGTTCTATAAACAACACGTTTTTGATCACTGGTAATAGGCACTATAAAAGTAAACTGATCTATAAGCGCTTTGCTTAACTGCCAGTTATATGCAGTTTAATGCACGTGGTCGATATTTAGTAATTGAAGTGATCACGACAAAATCCGAAAGTAAAGTGAGTCAAAACATGCCCGCGTCAGCGAATCGCTGAAATGGATTGTCGAAAAGGTAATTTGAATTTAGTGGTAAAGGTAACTGCCAGATAGTTCTGTAAGAAACGAGGCGGGTATCACCTCGTGACAGTATAGTACCTACTTGTACCTATCTATCACCTTGTATATCTATATTTGCTTATTTGCCGGATCTACCAGTAGTGGAAGAGCGCAACCTGCTGTTACGACTAGTTAAGAAAACGGAAATCGAAGAGGATCAGTTCCCCGCCGTGCTGAAGGCTGTGCGGCGCGCCTACGTCGCCCATAAGCTCAACGAAGAAGGGCCCTATCACGTAAACTATACCCTATTGCGCCAGCAAGAGGCTTGTAAAATTGAGTTATTAATTATTATCATTAAATGAGACAGGCCCCCGCTTGTGGATTTTCCGAAATTCCTTCCTACGCAAACGGAAAAAAAGGGAGATAGCTAGTTCTGAGAATATAAAAGAGAGCCAAGCATACGTAGAATCATTTTTCATCTCTCTTTCATACAGTCATCTTCAGACAGTGACCTGGACGAAACATCACGAGCCGCCAGGCACACCCTGAAGCTGTACCGGCGAACTGTCAGACCTGATGAAGACTACACCAGAGCAGCGGAAAAAATACAGGTGACGAAAATAACCTTGGTAGTCTGAGGTCCCACTTGCACCAAAGCCGGTAACCTGGTAAAATTTCTGGCACAGAGGCATTCCATCTTAGGCCTCAGGGTAGGCAACGCATTCGAGATCTTATGGTTTCTTAATGGGGGATCATAGGATTTCGGTGTCCATGAGCCGCAGTGACCACTTACCATCAGATGGGCTGTGCCATCAGATGGGTTATGGTATAGAAAAAAAAACCTTTTCAAAGAACTAAACCTGAGTTAAGCAGCTAACTCGAGTAAACCCTAAGTTAGCAGTCTGGTGCTTTTTGCAGAAGTGCAGATGGGGTAGCCCCTCAAATCGGCCATCAGTTCTGCGAGCGATGCGCCCTGCTCACTGCCGAATGCCGATTAAGTTTGGCCGTCTCTGCTTGCATATCTACTGAGTGGATATACTTCCTTTACTTATGGTTAATTTAAGATATCATGTCATTAAATTAACCATGAGTATTTCAGAGTGTAAAATTTGTTACTTACCTACTTATATTTTGCTTTTTAATAGTAAACGTGAACCGATTTCGATAATTCTTTTTTTTTTGTTCGAAAGGTGGTATGTCCAAGTTGGTCCCATATTAATTTGGCTCAGTTCTGAGAAAATGAGGGAACTCTTCGAAATTTGCTATCGCGTAGGGATTTTGGTGTCAATTTCGAAGACTACATACCTAGTTACTTACTTATGTATTTCTATAATAATGTTTGGAAACTGTAGAAGAAAAAAAAAAAAAAAAAAAAAACTTCAAACTCCGACCGACTGCTAAGTCGGTGTCAAGTGAACCGACCCAAAGAAATGATAATCATATAGCGAACTTGACATTGACATCGCAGTCCGTCGGAGTTTGAAGGCGGTTTTTAGGTTTCCGCACCCAAAGGGTGAAAAACGGAACCCTATTAATATGCCTCCGATGTCCGTCCGTCCTATCTCTTCAACGGAAATAGGTAGAGATTTGAAATTTTCACAGAATGCGTGTTTCTGTGGCCGCTATCGCTATCACAACAAATAATAAAAAGTTAAAATATATCTATATAAATTGGGGTCTTCATACAAGTAACTGTTTTTTTCTTCGTCTCATTTCAAGCGCTCTATCTAATGAACCATTATTGTTCGACACCTAAAATTTTCACAAAATACGCATTATTAAAGCCTCCATCACAACAAATACTGAAACAGTCAATAAGTTTATTCCCAATGCGGATTTTCACACAGGAAATTACGTATTTTTTCGAACGTCGCTCTTTACGTACATTAATATTAGGTCCTTACATATGAAATTGGCGTTTGGCGAACTGGCAACTTTGATTCAAAATATGTGGCGTTCGGCTAGGAATTCCAAATTCAAATTTATTTCAAATTTAAGACCATGTATTTCTGTGTTCGAATTACGAAATTTATTTGTTATCGCGTCATTTGTTTTTCTTTCACATCGTTCTGTTCACAATATGGAGAACTTAAAATATCGCTATATTTACGAATATGAGTTTCACCTCGGCACTAGTGCTGCAGAAACGGCTCGTAGGATTAACAATGCGTATGGGGAAGCTACTGCAAAAGAAAATACGGTACGTTATTGGTTCCAACGTTTCCGTTCTGGAAATTTTGACCTACAGAACAAGCCTCGTGGACGGCCGGAGACACAAGTTGATAACGAAGAATTAAAAGCAATTGTGGAAGCAGATCCATCGCAAACCACGTCAGAGTTAGCGGCAGGCTTCGGTGTGAGTGATAAAACCATTTTGATTCACTTGAAACAAATTGGAAAAGTGAAAAAACTTGAAAAATGGGTACCGCATGAATTGAGCGACGCAAACAAAGAAACACGCGTCGAGTGTTGCGTTTCACTTCTCAACCGGCACAATAATGAAGGCATTTTGAATCGTATCGTTACTTGTGATGAAAAATGGATCTTGTACGACAACCGGAAACGTTCTTCACAATGGTTGAACCCAGGTGAACCAGCCAAATTCTGCCCGAAACGAAAGTTGACTCAGAAAAAGGTACTGGTAAGTGTCTGGTGGACTAGTGCCGGTGTCATCCATTACAGTTTCTTAAGATCTGGGCAAACAATCACGGCTGATGTGTATTGTCAACAATTGCAAACGATGATGGAAAAGCTAGCCATTAAACAACCCAGACTGGTCAATCGATCTAGCCCACTGCTGCTTCAGGACAACGCTCGACCACATACGGCACGTTTGACGGCCGCAAAACTACGGGAGCTGCGACTGGAATGTCTTCGACACCCACCATACTCCCCGGACCTTGCTCCAACTGATTACCATTTTTTTCGGAATTTGGACAACTTCATGCAAGGAAAAAAATTCAATTCTCACGAGGCTGTCCAAACGGCCTTCAAAGATTTTATTGATTCTCGCTCACACACTTTTTTTAGTAAAGGAATCAATGAACTACCTTCGAGATGGCAAAAGTGCATAGATAGCCATGGTACATACTTTGACTAAATAAAAAAATAGTTTCATAAAAAAAAATCGTTTTCATTTCTGCCATATGAAACGCCAATTTCATATGTAAGGACCTAATACAATAAAATTTTATAAATATTAAAGTGATTTCCTGACTCTAAAACAATAAAAAAATGGGAAAACTGAAAAAAAACTCAATATGTATAAAAAACAAGAAAAAAAAGTGTGGAGGGTTTGTGATTTGAACACACGGTCACCTGAATGAGTTTCCACGTCTCTCACGAATACACCACCATAGCACTTACAAAGTTGGCGAAATTAGGTATCTAGTTAGAGCGAATAGAACAAAAGTCTAATTCAAATTTGTAACACGTCAAGTTTACCGCGGTATTCGCTAGATGGCGCTAGCTGTCGATTACATCGCGCTATCGTTTGGTTACCACCAAACAGTGACCTGCGGTCATATGCAAATATTTGACGTACTTTCCCGGACTCTTCGGACTTAGTCCTTAGCACGCTATACTCCTTCACCTCTGCTTCGTTATAGTATCGAGTATCCACATAATACCGTGGCTGTCGCAGTGAACTTCCACCCTAAGCTGGGATTCACTTTGTCAGTACGGTGGTGCACCATTGGTGCACTTATTATACCTGGTAGTGTAGAACTTCCGTGTAGAAAAGTTCTCGTTCTAAGGTTGAGTTTCCCTTGTCTCTCACCTCGCCCGGCTATAAATTTCGAATATTTTTTGTATATTCATTCAAGTCCATGATATTATGACTAAATAGTTCCATGTTGCCAGTGTTTTTTTTTTCTAATGGCCTCATCGATGTCGCTAGCTAAAGAAGTATGTTTAGATTAAAAAAAAAATAGTACATAGTTATGATGAATTAATAAATTCTATACAGACGATGATTCCCAATTCCGATATGTGAATTTTCTCCTATCTTCCAATAAAATCTTGTTCGGCTTCGACCCTGCCTGATAGGGTCATAAGGTACTTAGTGTTGTGATTAAATTGATTTTTTTTTCACCAACTGTGAATAGGGATCACATAGAGACGCTCAGTTGTACGGAACCCTACATATGCGATTCCGCATTTGACTGATTTTTATTTTTTTATTTTATTGCAGGCAGCGTATCGGGCATACCGAGTGCGACGCAAGCGGCGCGAGGAGGCTCATGACTACACGGAAAAGTCCATCCGCTTTAATGCTCAGGTATAGTCGCCATCAGATATATCGGAGCATGTAAGGTGATCAAAAGTATGTGAACATGGACTCTAAAGCCAGGAATACCTGCCACACCTGTCGCCAACGACGTCGGGTGAAGTGACGCGACGTTGCCAGACATGTTGAGTGAAGTCTGGCGACATCGCGGGACACGTTTCACCAACGACGTCGAGCGAAATAGTGCGACATTGCCAGACATGTCGAGCGAAGTTTGGCAACGACGCGCGACACATAGACAGGCTACGGACGTAAATCGCACGATGTCGCCAGATATGTCAAGCGAAATCGCCCGGCTTTGATTGTAACATTTGTCCCCTAGTGTATCCCTGCCCTGATTTAGCTTTTAGGTACACCATTCGTTGACTTTGTTTTGATTTGGTTGACAAGTAATTGAAATATTATATGGAACACCACTTTTAATGCAAATAAATCTCTCTCTCTCTCTCTCTCTCTCTCTCTCCCTCTCTCTCTCTCTCTCTCTCTCTCTCTCTCGCAAGTAGTTCCAATTCTAAGCTAAATTTATTAACAGGCGGAGCTACTGATTCCAGGCACCAGTGGTCCAAAGCATTTGGAGAGATGTAAGAACAATTTTTAAATATAATTTTGAGCTGCTCTTAAGAGGGTTTACTCCGAAAGTTGGCACCGTCGCAAATAGCTGTTCACGAACCCTAAGGCTCTCAGTGTTCTGTTTAATGCCTACGTCCGTAGTAAACTGGAAACGAACGCCGCTATATGGAACCCTCACGAGCAGCAATACACTTTGTTGCTGGAAAGGGTACAAAAAAAGTTTATACGATTCCTCTACAAGAAAATGTACGGCACTTATCCCTTCCTGTATCCAACGTTATTTGTGCTCGGAATGGTAGATTATAAAACACTTGAGGTTCGGAGGAATATTTACATACTTAAGTATTTCTTCAATTTAATTCGTGGCAACACAATGAACCCTCCACTCCTGGCACAGATATCGCTGCGCGTCCCGCGCCGGTCCGCTGAGCTGCTGCGCCCGCGCCGCCGCCCTCTGTTCGCTGTCCCGGCGGCGCGGACGCGCGCTTTGGACTCGTCACCCTTGCATCAAGCTTTAAAGCTTTTGAATTTGTTGTTGGACAGTGACATCCAATTGGACATATTTTATAACTCGCAGAATGTTTTTTTCTCATCGGCCAACCGCTTCTTAGAGGCAATAGTAACCGCCAGCTCCATACCAGATGCTAATAAATAATCAAGTTCCAAATGTATAATTCTTATAGATTAGCACGTTAAGTTTAGCTGTAAGTGTTAATTTGTATTGATAATATATAAATAAATAGCTGACAAATATTTTGCTATTTCATTAATTTCTGAATATTACTGAATGAAAACATAAATTATCACTCTATGGTTGAATAAAACCTTACGTATGGATTGCAACAATTATCATAGGAACACGAAATTTTTAGGATTATGGAAGTACTATCTTTTGAAAACTTTCCATCGCATTTCTCATGCATTTTAATGTAGGTAATCTTCTCATTTTAATGCCTAACCAACAAATATAAAACGCGACGCGTTAGTCAACCATAGAATGATAACTTCTTTTTTAATTCAGTAATATTGAGAAATTAATGAAAACAGCGAAGCATTTGACAGGTTTATCCCGAAAGTTGGCAACGTCGCATATAGGACGTTGCCAACTTTCGGGATAAACCCTCTTAAGCCGTTGGTGCAGTCTATTATTGCTTAATCCGTGCACCTCTACACTCTACAGGTTCCAGCATAGCGTCGACAGTATCCCTTGCGGGGTCATTCATCACCCTCCCCCCCTTCACGCCCTACTCCAACACCTACTCTGACATCGTGGAACTCGAGCAGGACGTGGAGGTAGAGGTAGGGGTGGGACGCACGATCATTGACTACTCTGAGAACGGGAATGAGGTAAGTACGGACTTTCTTTTCCGTTTGGAATTCGGTTATCGCGTTCCCGCAGTAACTATGCGTTGTTTCGGTATAAAAAGAAGTAGGTAAATAGTCGTGAGTAAACCTACGCTCGTAGTTTTTATAGACTGCTATTTTTATTGTGGTGGAACATTACAAATTACGAAAATTTTCTTTAAAAGTCGTATCTTTTTTAAAAATCTTGAATTTTAAGTTCACAATTACCAACTATGCTCATATTGACACATAATTTTCCAAAAGTACTTATTCAAGAATCAAGAATCAAGAATTGTTTATTTGCCAGAATACGTATACAAGATCTTAAAATTTAGTGCTAAGTAACAGTATTCAGCCTGCAATATTACTTTGTAAAATATGTTTCAACTATATTTTTTCGGACAGAAAATCAAAGAGCCACGGAAAGCGTCAGTTCACTATGTCTCAAGAGATTCTCTTCAAGAAGACGACGAGGCCGAGAAAATTGTGAGTGAAGAAATCTGGGAAAAAGTGATTGACAATGACGAAGTTCGCGAAGAAATTAATGACGAAGTTCGCGAAGAAATTATGGTTGAAGAAATCACTGAAAGAGATAAAGGTGTCTTCCATGATACTACTTACGAAGCAACTGAGAACGCAGGAGATATCGAAGTAGTAAGTGATGAAGATGAAGAAGTTATAGAAAACGTGGTGCGTATATTGAAACATGATGAAATATCTCATGCTGATGAAGCCGATTTCATGATAGACAGCAAAGATGATGATGAAATTGATGACGATGACAATAGTCGCGACCTTTACAGCAATAAGGAGTTTGATTATGAATCGTCAAAGGAATCTTACGACGACTGATCTCAGTTCCATAGTCAACTTACCTACCTACTTTATATTTGTAGATTATTGAGGCTTTCAAGAGCTATCACTTTTAAACTTTCCGTAACCTTTGACATTAGTTGTTAATGAATCTGAATCCTTATAACGGAAGTTTTACTTGATAAATACGTTTTATGGCTTAAATGGTTTATTTATGTTCTTTAGAAAACCTTACAAGTCTTACAACTATTTAGTAATCGAAGGATGAATTTAAAAAACAGTTTCTATGCTTTTGGTCATTAATATAATTATATATAACCTATCAGATAAGCTATACCTTATTAACTATGTGTTGGACAAACAGTGCTTTCATATGTCTTATAAAGTAAATGCCTTGGCTTAATAATTATAAATATAAATCTCATGGATATTCAAAAAGCTGCGATTAATCTAAAATTATCATATAAACAACAATTTCAACAACATACACAAAAGAAACTGAACAAAATAAACAAAAAGAAAACACTGAGATAGAAGCTATAATGTCATAACTGCGTCATGTTTTTAATGACTTTACTTGAAAAGGTTTTCACCTGATAGTGATATTTCAGAGTATTTTTAAATAAAATCCAAATTGGACAGTTATTTATTAAATTTAAAATATGTACTTTAGGATACTGAAGATAATTAACTTAATACTAATGCATACTTAGTTTACAGAAATACTGTAAAGATAGTTATCAATATCAATGTACTTATCAAAGAAAATGAGAAATCACAGCAGATTTCAGTAGGTAATCACTACTACGTATAACAAAATTATTATGATGGGTTATATTATATGTTGTGATTGAGATTATGCGTTTTAAAAAACGTATCATATTGGTATTTTTGGCAAATACTTAAATAATAGATTAGACTAGTGGAATGGACCTACAATAAGTAAATAATTAAATTAAATTGTTCGATAAACTTAAAAATAGTTTAGAATCGTCTTCAAAAATGAATGTACTTCTTACACCGGTTTAGCATATTTGAGACAATCTCAACATACTTATTCATCGAAAAAGCAATAATGTCTTAACAAAACATAAAACTATCCAATAGAGGAAATAATAAGTTGTGACATCACAATAAAAAATAAAAATAATCATCGAAATCTTTGAGCGATCAAAATTTTATAGAGATCTAGTAACTTATACTTTGGTATTTTCCAAATAGTTTTTTTCACTTTGGACTTATTGCAATAACCTATGATTATAAATACAACAACAAGGATTATTCTATCGTAATACAAGCCCATAATAGTGCCTTACAAATTAAAGTTATAAGCAACCTTTTCCAGATTTCCACAGATTGTTTTCGTCTTCATGAGCTCGGTATCTTCGTCTTCTTTCTCCGTTCTTGTCTAGTCAATTATTATCCAAATCCAAACATAGGTTATTATAATAAGCCGTAACTAATCTAAGGCTTCGTCGAGTGTCATGGAACTTAGGGAAATTCTTGCAGCAGTTTATATAGTATCGACT
>OZ020286.1:11123308-11145863 GCA_963971205.1 Aethes cnicana
CTTTTCTAAGGCTATTCGAAACGGTAAATAGGTTTAGTGAGCGTCCCTAACCCTAAAGAAGAGTACGTTTTTAGTCTAATACCATCTTGCTAAATAGGGAGATGGTGTATCACTGATCTGATTATAACACTGATAGTATCTCGCTACAAAGAAAAGGACCCATATCCCTATGTACCATTTCAAATCCCCTGATGTCGAATTCCGTCAACTAAAGTTGGAATTTTCTTGAATTTTCATTAACGAGCTGTACTTTTACTGACCTTCGACATCGCATCACATTCTTGAGTTCTTATTGCCAATCATTGTAGTCGTAGACCACTCTCTTGCTATTGTCCCGCGAGACCTTTGAGAGACAAGGTCGTCCACATCACGAATCTAAACCGAATTACACGTGTTCTAAAGTTTGCGATGATAATAATAGCATTATTCTTGAGGTTAATGGTACCCACTACCCATAAGTACCTAAGTATTTATGTATGGATCTTTTCTTATCGTAACATTTTGGAGACCTTAACCACACTTCGAGACATTAGGATCTTTCATGTACCTAATTACCCATACTTATACCATAACCTCTCCATGCATCTAATTCATTGCTTCCTCCACCTTCACCGATAAATTAATGAAGGAATGCAATGGGAGCGGGAGAAACTAGTGGTAGGACCTGGTGCTAGGTCCGTCCGGGTTGGTACCATCGTCTTACCCGCTAACCTGCCGCCAAATAGCTATGTACACTGTTGTGTTCCGGTAAGGGGTTAAGGCAGCGGGTGGAATTATTGGCACAGAGGAATTCCATCTTAGGTCTCAGGGTAGGCAACCCATTCGGCGTCCATGGGCCGCAGGTACGGTTTACTTAGATTTTGTTCTGAGTCTGGCGAGTTTACATTATGGATGATTATAGTTTATTGGCTTAGGCATAGCGACATGCATATTGCAAGGCCTTGAATTAGAAACTTCTTCTAAACGTAAATCTCCTTACAGCGTGATGATTAATGACAGTCATAAGTCATAACACTGTCTGTTTTGTTAAAATTGAGAAAGTGTAAAAAGGAGACGGAGACTCTTACCGTAAATTTATATAAGCTATTTTATCAAGAAGAAGTTAACAAGGATTGAAGAAACTACGATATGAATGAGCTCCTTCAGAAACACGGGTGTTCGAACGTATTTACTATACCTGAGGGTCTCAGGGAACTTATGTCCGATATAACACGAGAGGTAAAAAATAATATTTGTTCCCTTAGATCATCATCACCATCTTTACCATATTTTCCACGCGCGAAATACTTATTTGCCGTCCTCTTCGTGTTTAATGACTTTCGATTATGTATCGCATGTCATCTTTCAAGCAATCCATCTACTCGTATTAAATATGATATGACAAAACATGTTGTGGCGGGCGACGTTCATGTATTACATAAAAGGGTGAGGAAAAGATTATGAAAAATGAAAAACAGAGGAGCAACATAGAACCTTCATCTCTAACTAATTTATTACATTTCTGTGTTAGTAATGTATTTTACCATTAAAAACTCTAGTCTCACCTAGGTTTTACGAGCCCAACCAGAGAAGATCTTCGACTTCATAGCTAACTACCTGTCCGCTCTCCTCATCACGAGGGAGCACGGCATCATGGCAGTGAAGATCCTGGAAGACCTCTGCGACTGCCGACCTTCGGTCTCCGAACACCTGCTGCAGCTGGGAATGGACCGCGCTGAAGCGGTTGGGATATCGGAAGTTGTGAAAGAAGTTATTGAAGCGCCTGGTGCTCAGCCTAAAGAAGGAGTAGGTAAGGCAATTTAGAGTTCTGAGCCAGGCAGAGGCGTAACGTAGGTCAGGGGCTAATAGAGAACAAAATTAAAAGACTATTCGATAACACTGGAAGTGTAGTATTGATGAGACATGAGACTTAAATCATTATTATCTCCCACTATATGATAAGAAAACTCCGGACATTGATTGAAAATGATTTAAAAAAACGGTTTCAATATTAGATGGAGGTGTTACTAGTGTTAAATACATTTTATGTCGGTAAGTAAGTAAAGTACTTACATCTCCAGCGACATTCTTGTTCTCGAGTTTTTTAGTTTTGTTGCTTTATGTTTATTTGCCTGTTGTCGACTCCTACGCATGCCATTTATAGGTTCGCGAACCGGTTGAAGGCCCTTTATTTGATCTAAAGAAACTGCCATATTTTTACACTGCTGGATATTTGGATAACCTGAGTCATGTAAAATTTCATTATCATTGTGTACAATCTGTTTTTATTATTTAACATCGATGATTTTTAATGATGTACTTACTTATAGTAAAACTTGCGTTCTTGTATATTTTTATTATAGCAAGCAAATGTAATATAAATGTAATATACCGATGGTAAGTGACGATGTAGTCGAAGGTGATACGTGCCTAGACATACAGTATAGATACCTGTTCACTCTCGACTTAGTAAAGCTTTTTAATAAACTTTTTTAAAACAAGCTTTTAGTGTACCTACTCGTCAAGACGGATCAAACGAGTCCAAGTTATATTTATAAATAGTTATTAATTCTATTTTTCAATCTTCAAGATTTAATATCTCACGGTATTCGGCCGGCTCGTCCGGGGTACCACACTCTCACAGAATATCGGAATTAGTTCGCTTTTGCGTTTCGTACGGTGAGTGAGAGGACCGGGGGCCTGTCCCTATCCTTCTGTCCCATCTTCCCTAAACCCGATATCCCCTATACCTACTCCCTTGTCCCATAAACCCAATCCTCTTCCCCTTTCGAGATCGGCAACGCATTGATGACGCCTCTGGGGTTACAAATGTTTATAGGCCTCGGTGACTACTTACCACCAGGTGGGCCGTCTGCCTGTTTGTCAATCTTTTGACATAAGAAAATTCTCCGCCATGTTTTAGAAAAGGTAAAAGAGATGGACATCTTGAAGCAGATATTGACAAGGTTCCATCTGGATGAGGAAATGACTGCCAAGGTCACCCAGGTGGCCAGGAACGCCTACCGAGACTACTGGTACAGGAAATTACTGCTAGAAAAGGTTATTTCTTGAACGTGCATATAATTTGTTTTGTTTAATTTTATTTATCTGTAGCTATAAGCCGTGGTGGCCTAGTGGTTCGACCTACCGCCTCTCATGCAGAGGGTCGGGGGTTCGATTCCGGCTCGCATCTCTAAGTTTACTTATGTGCGAAATTCAATTTGAATTAACCACTGTGCTTTTCGGTGAAGGAAAATATCGTGAGGAAACCTGCATGCATGTGCGAATTAATTCAAAGATGTGTGTGAAGTCCCTAATCCGCATTGTTCCCGCTTTCCTTCCGGGATACAAAGTAGCCTATGTCGTTTCCCGGGTTTCGAACTATTTCCAAACAAAATTTCGTCTAAATGGGGCCAGCAGTAAAAGTTTCAACAGGTAACAAACAGAGTTACATAGTTATTTTCGCATTTACAATATTTTTATGGATTTGACAAGCGATGTAGGTACCTACTAAGCCGCTGTTATGTATTTTTCCATAATTTTCAGTCTCTAAAACCTGACCCAGAAGAGCCTTGGGAGATCGCTGCTGAGCACACGCTCAATATTTACAAAAAGACTAAACCATCCTTCGACGAGCTCAATAGAGCCACTCAGAAGATTCAGGTAACGCCTTGACCAATAACAATGATGAGCATTAGAAGAAGGTAATTAAGCATTCAATGAGCTAAAATTACAAAGTGCTCAAAAATGAGTTCGTACTCGTAGTTCAATATTGCAGGCTAAAAATATACGGATCCCCATGATATTCGCCATGTTATAAGCATTCAATTTTCGTCCAACCAACGGCTGCCCGTTAGGTACCTACTTTACGTATATAATGTATGTTAGATTTTACTTGTGTACGACCACTACGTTATAGCAACTTTTCAGACTTTGGCGCTATGCCACACTGGCAAGTGGCACCACACATTAGTCAACGACTTTTGACTTTGGTAATTTTGTGGTAACCTAAAAGCGCTACTTATATCGCTATCCTTTTTACTCTTTGATTTAAAAAAGGATAACGATATAAATAGCGCCGCAGCATCACTACAAAAAGTCGCCATGGGCGACGGCTACAAAGAAGGTGGCATAGTTGACCCAAATTTTAGATAGGTCCTCAAGCTTGTCAATGAGAGCCACCGCACCGTATTCCTGCTCACCAGGTGCCACCACTGTCGTGTAAGGCTTGCCAGTCGATGTTTGCCATCACACACAATCGTGTAAATGTCACAGATTCGGAGACCTTAGTGTTGCCAATTTAGCTTAGGTATAATATGGCTATAATGTGCTAAATTGGCCCACAAGCGCCCTTGTCGGCGAATTGATACGCGGTGATCCTCGTGTTGATATTGCAGGCGGCATACCAAGGTTACCACGTGCGCCGGAACCTGCTGCGCCATCTGAAGCCCAAACCAAAGCCCGGGCCCAAGGTAGACCTGCCGGGGCCGCCGGTGGACGTCGCAGAGTCCAGGGAGATCGACCTGGGCCGAGTCATCGTAAGTACCACATACTCGATCTATTTCAACAGTCATTTAACACTTAATAAACGAAATAATATCATTGGGGGGGGCGGCCTTTACCCCGGGTATTTTCCCGTGGTCGCCATTCTAGTACTCTCCTAGTCCACTTTGAATTATCTATCCTATGAGATGGACGGATGACATTGTCCGGGTGGCCGGCTGAAACTGGATGAGAGTGGCAAGAAATAGACAAGCATGGAAGAATTTGGAGGAGGCCTATGTCCGAAGACGGATGACTTAGGGGCCGCTATGATGATGATGATGATGCAAAGAAATAATAAGTGAATGCCTCAAACATATGACACGTCAGTGTGTCGGTGGTAGGAGGACTTCGAAATCAACTTAGTACGTTCCATCAGCGAGCCAAAGTGGAATTTCGCCTCCGACACCAAAAAACGCCGCATTTTACTGTCGCAAGCGACCTTCTCCCATACCTACTGACCGCTGACATTGAGCAACCTCGTACTTCCAACTCGAAATTTAGATCGTTTACTGGATGACTACTGCTTGGTTTGGAGCACCTACGCTCCTTTCTTAGCTTGATCCTTTTTCAATCTTTACAGTTGCGTAGTATGGCCATTTCATCATCATCATTTCAGCCGAAGCATGTCCACTGCTGGACATAGGCCTCCCCCAAGGCACGCCACTCAGACCGGTCCTGTGCTACTTACTGGCCATTTCACTTAAGTCTACACTACTCTCTCTAACTCTCTTAGGGGGGTAAGGGGGAGAACAGCTTTAACATCGTGCTGGCCCCAAATGTCAACCTCACCTGCCCGCGCCGGCTTATCTAGTCGGCGGCGGTGGCAACTGTTACCGCGGTACCTCCTGCTAGATAACGGACGAGGCTCTGGCGACCGAGCCGTGGCGGAATAACCACACTCCTGGTCGGGCAACCGGCTGGAAGAGGCTTCAGTAGCCTTGGGGTCTAAATAACCCTAAAAAGACTGGCGCAGAAGGCAACGGGAAACCACTGCGGCTTTTGTCCCAAGATAGTCAACATGAAAGTACCATTAAAGAATATGATACCGCCATGCGAACCGCTTAGCAACCGGCGCCGTGCTGCGTCCGGGGCGCGCGGTGGGAAATGGGCTACCGGCCATGATGGAGTAGGAGACCAGGCTCCTCATGGAAATTCTATTACTGGAATCACATACAAGCTGCGGAAATTACAGACGATAGGAACATGGAATGTTCGCGGACTGCTGGCTCCGGGGAAACTCACAATCGTAGAAAAGGAAATCACCAGATGTGGTTTGAGCATATGTGGGTTGAGTGAGACACATTGGAACGACAACGGCCATTTCCTTGCAGACGATCACGTCGTTTACTTTTCTGGTAATGATAGCGACAGCAAAAATGGGGTTGCAATACTTGTGCCGAAGCAACATAGTAACTGTGTTCTAGGTTATGAACCAGTTAACGACCGAATCATCCGTATTAGATTTAAGGCATCTCCGGTAAATCTGAACATCATACAAGTCTATGCCCCCACAAGCGCTGCAAGTGACAATGCCATCGAAACTTTCTACTCTGAATTGGAGGCCACTATCGCTGCCATCCCCAACCGAGAGATCCTTGTAGTTCTAGGTGACTTTAATGCCAAAATCGGAGAAAATTCCAACTATCTCAGCAGTTGCGTTGGCAAATTTGGCTTAGGAGTATGTAATGAGAGAGGCGAACGGTTCATGCAGTTTGCTACTGAGAATGACTTGGTGATAGCTAATAGTCAGTTTAAACATCATCCAAGAAGGTTGTACACATGGACATCACCGGATGGTAAATACCGTAACCAAATTGACTACATTCTGATTCGATCACGTTGGAAAACCTCTGTAAGAAATGCTCACACATTACCGGGAGCGGACTGTGGATCAGATCATCAACTGCTGATATCGAAATTAAAACTTAAGCTTACGGCGGCCAGGACTCGTACAAAACAAAGGAGACTTGAAGTTAAGGATGGTCCGAAATTTCGTAAAGACTTTGAACAGATGTGGGAAGTATGGACGGACACGAATTTTACAGAGGCCACGACAGACGAGCTGTGGCAACGTGCTAAAGGTCTCATCGAGCGTGCAGTCTCGGAATCTCAATCACTAAACAAGACGCGTAAACGCCAACATTGGATGACAGACGAAACTCTTGCTCTGGTTGAAGAAAGACGTGCAATGAAGACCAAGGGAGCTAACGTAGGAGCCCTTAACAGACTTTCGGCTCAAATCCAAGCAAAATGTAGGCATGATTACAATGCATATCTCTGTGGCATTTGCGAGGAGGTAGAGACACATGCGGGAAGACACGAGTCCAGGGATTTGTACCAAAAGATTCGTATTATAACCAAATCGCTGTCTTCTAAAACTTGGGCCATAGAGGATAGCAATGGAAATGTTGCAACAAACATTGACGACATATCAGGTGTGTGGAGAAGTTATTGTGACTCCTTATTCCAAGACCCTCAGTCGCGCAACTTTCCGGCTACAAAACCAGAGATTGATGATTTGGAGCCGGATATACTCAGGTCTGAAATTGAAGCCGCCATTTGTCATCTTAAGAGTGGAAAGGCAACGGGTAAAGACGCAATCCCAATTGAGATCATCAAAGCCTTGGGCGAGTATGGTACACATATCTTCCATAACATCTGCAATAGGGTATGGCGGACAGGAGTGTGGCCAGCAGACTGGACTCACACGGTTTTTACTCCCTTACACAAAAAAGGTTCCACAAAGAGTTGTAATAACTACCGACTTATTGCCCTTATACCGCACGCAAGCAAGGTACTACTTCATATTCTCAACGAAAGGCTGAAATCGTACTTGTCTAAGGAGATCGCACCAGAACAAGCTGGGTTTGTGAAGGGGAAGGGCACTCGAGAACAGATCCTCATAGTCAGACAAGTCATTGAAAAGGCTCGGGAATTCAACAAGCCGACATATATTTGCTTCGTCGATTTCTCGAAAGCATTTGACTCAGTCAAATGGCCTACTTTGTGGAACACTCTCCTTGAAATGGGCACTCCCAAACATCTTATCCATCTTCTGAGACAACTATATGAAAATGGTACAGCCTCGGTACGGGTAGATGAAGTGTTGTCCAACAATTTCCATCCAAGTGCAGGAGTTCGGCAAGGGTGCATAATATCACCACTCTTGTTTAACGTGTACACTGAGCTAATAATGAGGATCACTTTGGAAGACTGGACAGATGGTGTCACGATCGGTGGCTACAGGATAGCAAATCTGCGCTACGCAGATGACACTACGTTGTTTGCAACTAGTCCTCGACATATAGAAGAACTACTTCTCAAAATGGAGCGCGTGAGCCTTGAGTTTGGTTTAAAGATAAACCGCAAAAAGACCAAAATGATGATAGTAGATCGCGTCAACAAAAACTCGCCCGAAGTGACAAAGATTGCGAACTGTGACGTGGTACAATCCTACATCTACCTCGGAGCTTTAATATCAAACAATGGCGGCTGCGTTGATGAAGTGAAGCGACGTATGGGGATGACTAGATCGGCAATGGATAAATTGAAAAAGATATGGAGGAATAGGAACATTACCAAGACCACTAAGACCCGGCTCGTGCGAACACTTATCTTCCCCATATTTTTATACGCTGCGGAGACGTGGACAATTCGTGAAATTGAGAAGTCCAAGATAGACGCTTTGGAAATGTGGTGTTGGAGAAGAATGCTTGGGATATCATGGACAGAGTTCCGTACCAATGTCTCCATTCTTGATGAACTTCATATTAAAGAGCGTCTGTCCACACTCGTCAGGACTCGTATATTGAAGTTCTTTGGCCACGTCTCTCGGCGAAACAATGACTCCATAGAGCGCCTGGTAGTGCAGGGCAGGGTAGAAGGGACCAGACCACGTGGGAGGTCACCCATGCGATGGACCGACCAGATCAAGTCCGCTGTTGGCGGACCATTGCATGAGTGCACCAGAATGTCTGTCAATCGACAGAGATGGCGCGATATCATACGGCGAGTGACATCTGCGCCTAGCGGTGCTAGCAGTTGACCACGACCACTCTATAAAGAGTGCACCGAGAGAGAAGAAGAAGACTCTCTCTAAACACGTAGTAAACAGACGCCAGTCCTGAATTTGTAAATACATGAAAAAATATAAGACGACGGCAAAATTGTTTCCAGGATATCAAAGTGAAAGAGGACAACGTGGGGGTATTGTTTGAGGCGGACGTGAGCGACAAGCTATCCCTGGGGTACGACCCGATGCGCACGATCACGCACGTCCAGGAGGAGGCGTATGATATTTCGTCGCGCCCCAGCGGCGTGCGCAGTACAGGTGAGATAAACAACGGTTACTTAATAGGGGATAGTTCATTAAGAGGCATTCAATCTTAGGCTTCTTTCCATCTCCGTGGAAATAGGAAAGTCTACTTAGTACTAGTCTACACCATCTTCTTATGGGTATAATCGCTTTCAGCTGAGCCTAGGTAGATTGAATGAAAAACATGTCACTGTTAGCTGCCACTCTCATTAAAAGAAGTCTTCGGAGAATGCTTGTTGGTCACGCTAACCCTACGTATGTTAGTGTTATTATAGTTAACTAAAGTGTTCATTCAGACCGCAGTCAGACCCGCCCGAGTGTTACGCTGCCTCCCTCGCGCAGCCAGATGGGTGAGGTGCAGATAGACATCAGCGAAAATACCGCTGGACGGCAGAGCCGCGCCCCGAGCCAGGCCCCAGGGCTTTCGCTGTCGTTTGCTGAAGTAAGTCGATAGATTTAGTTATACTACTATACTATACTTGCCGCAAAACAAAGTGGTGCCAGTCGTCCCTTTGTTTTGCGGCGGGTATAGCTTCAGCCTACGGCGAACCTCTGCGAGAAATTCGGTTAGAGCGTTCTCGCGGAAGATATGCACATTTTTGTGTTCAAAAGGTAGCCTATACGTTAAACCCGTATCCCGTACGTACCAAGTTTTATGGCCATGCGAACAGTAGTTCTCGAATTAAAACTGGACATACATTCGGTTATGTGGCTTCTATTCTACAGATTATTATTATAAGTAAAGAAGGGATGACAGACTGATGTTCACGCACCTCCGAGCAGACCAATTCGGTCAACAATCAGCTGTAGAGAGTTAAAAGTTCGCACGCGAGATCTGAATACATAAGCCGAGATTTCTCATACAAAATGACAATACTAACACTAAACTTCTCCCTAAGGCTAGGCATCAAATCAGATTTTATTCTAGTTTTCTCATACTTTTTACCTCGTTGTCTATAAATTGTTTTATCTTTTAGATTTTATATGTGATTTTATCTAGGTACAATTATTTCATATTTATCTATCACCAAGCTCATCGACGTAGGTACACATTTTAAATTCCTTGTAAATCACTGACGTTTCCACAGGAACCACCGATAGTGATCACGGTCGAACCAGATGTTGAAGACGTGGCTACAAAAATGTCAATGCGTGACGTGCAGCAGGATGCAGAGGTGCAAGATGGAGGAGAAGAACAAAAAGTTGAGGAAACTCAAGAGATACAGGCTGAAGCACAACAAGTTCAAGAGGTTGTGGAAGGTCAAGAAGTTCAAGAAGTACTGGAAGAAGTACCACAAGAAGGTCAAGAAGTACCGGAATCACAGGTGGTTGAAGAAGTACAAGAAGTCATCCAAGCTGAACCACCGGAGGCCGCTCAAGAAGTTCCTGAGGATATTTCAGGTTATTTAATAATTTGGTTTCAGGTTTCCGGTTGTTAATAATGTCAGTACGAGTGAATTGAATACTGTATACTGAAGGCAAATTAAACTAAGTATTTCCATAAACACTACGCAGGCACGCTTATTTTACAGATTAGGCTACAAAGGCTACAAAACAACCCTCTTGCTGGCGCAGTCCAGTTACAGAATAATTAATTGGTCGAACGAAAAATCCTGCTGTTCAATTATTATTGTATTTACTCTCGTAGGACTACCAGTAGAGAAGCGAGCGTAATGACATAGCTAGCATGTTTCTCCTTTCTGAACGTCCACGTCTGCGAGATCAGATATCGTTCCATATTTCCTATAGCTTTAAGTATAAGACCGCCTTCTGTATACCATCCAACATATCTTCCAAATTAATATTTGTTCTGTAAGTACATCTGTTGTGTTGTGTTCAATAAATTGTACTCGTATTTGTATTGTCTCCAGCTGCCGACGATCGTACGGAGGGCGAAGGCGCCAGCGCACCTGTGTCGTCAGCCACCGCGACCACAGCTGGAGACACTGCCGAGGCCACTGACGCGGAGGACACTGCTGATCTGAACACCACTGGAGAGGAGGAAGGAGAATAAAATGACTTGACGATAGTATTCTATGATGTAGGGCTTATTGTCAATTTTATGCAGATTATTGGAGAAGCCATGAGGTTTTAACAGATGATAGGTATATCAGGTTAATGTATTGGAGAAGAATACGCTATTTGTAGTAGTCATTCGAGATAGGTTAATGTGATTTTTGTTTGGAAGCCAAACGTTTTATGTTTATTGATCAAATGCAAGAAGCCTCCTTTTTACAATGCTTTTATTAGGTCGTCGTGTAACTTACTAACAACACTATGTAAGGAATCTTGCAAACCATGTTTAAGCCACTTCTAATTATTGTATCATGAAATTCATGAATGGACGAATTGATCAAACTTTGCAGGTATACGTAACTTGGATGACAATGCAATAGTATGGTATCACCGAGCAGATCTGATGATGGAGCTTAGACGTGCGTGGGCACGGAAATGTCAAAGCGTTGTTTTAGTTTTTTTATACTATTAAACTTTATTATTCTATCAATGCTACATTAGTTGTATGGCAGACATAATTTTGTTTCCTTTTATAATTGAAATATTTATAGAGGCTTAAGTACACGATTTATGTGTACAAAGCAACTGGACATGCATGACAAGATGTTTAAGAGGCATTCAAGACTCTTTTTTTTTCATTTATGTCGACTTCTTTATTTTAGTAGGTATCTCTAACGATGCGTATTTGAACAGGCTGGTTAGTTTACAATATCGTAGCTTACTTGATTATTTGTCATTAATTCGATTAACAATAAATAACTAACTCGTAATAATGGAGGATTTATTACAACGTCAAATTCGAGAGAGTTGTCACCTAGCCCTTCCAAATGGACTGCAGGACTTAATGGCAGATATCTCAAGAGAGGTAAGTTAGATAGAAAAGTACTACCTAAGTATACACAAAAAGGATGTAAGTATATGTGCTGCTGTTTTCAAATTTGTCACGCTAAGTACTCCTATTTCAGACTTAGTCTCTAAAACATACTTAAGTAACGTTCTTCAAGTAAGTAACCCGTGGAAATGGTATACGAAATCTTACAGAGACGCTTTTATTGCACAATGACAGTGACAGTCTTTTATGAAAACTTGCGGTCTTATAAATAGAACCCGTTTTGTAATTTGTTGATTTATTTAAGAATCATTCTTCCTTAACTGAAGGTAAAAGTCCCCTGAATGAAAAAGTCCTGTTGAGGAATCTTATTGGTACACCCTAAAATTTCAAGGTACTCCGCGCCCAGCCCCAGGACGTGTACCAATTCATCGCCGATTATCTATCAGCGTTGTTGGTGGCGCGAGAGAACCTTTCCGTTGCTGCTCGAGTATGCGACGACATCTGTAACGCCGAATGCTGGCCGGAGTTGGAAGACGAACTGCGCAGCATCGGCCTTAGCGACGAGGATGTGGAAAAGACTGGGAAAGTTATTATGGAATTCATTGAAGGAGGTCAAGGTATAGTCGAATTTTATATTACTTAGGTACCCATTATCTCTGATTACCTTCTTCTTTTCATGCTCTGGGTTAGCGCGAACGCCCAGTGGCCCATAGTGAACTACTACAACAGCCTATTTACGGCCCACTGCTGGGCACAGGCCTCCTTTCATCACGAGAGGGTTGGGCTGTAGTTCCCACGCGGGCCCAGTGCGGATTGGGGACTTCACACACATCCTTGAGGTGCGAGCCGGATTTGAACCCCCCGACCCTCTGCATGAGAGGCGGTAGGTCAAACCACTAGGCCACCACGGCTTCAAATAGTTCATAGTGGTCTGCAGAATAAGTATGACTAATAATCGTTTAGTCAACATCAACGTTAGGTTTGTATTTCAATTTTCTACTGTACAAAAGTGATAGTGTCTACTTTCCACGTTTACTGTAGCTAACCAAAGCTTTTAACGCTATGGTATTTTTAGCCGGTCGGGTTAAAGGAAACACGGTCCGGTTGGTGGATGAACGATTTATTAATCTAAGGTAAAAGGCACCTGGTGACAAATAAATGAAAGCTTAGAAACACTAGAACTTAAGTAGTTGTAATAGTTAAGTAGCAGACGGTAAGATAATATTATATGTATATTGGAAGGGTGAATATGAAAACTTACAATTAGTGTGTGTGTGAGAGTTACAATTGTTGAATAATCGCAGAAAGGTTGTTCTATAAACAACACGTTTTTGATCACTGGTAATAGGCACTATAAGTAAACTGATCTATAAGCGCTTTGCTTAACTGCCAGTTATATGCAGTTTAATGCACGTGGTCGATATTTAGTAATTGAAGTGATCACGACAAAATCCGAAAGTAAAGTGAGTCAAAACATGCCCGCGTCAGCGAATCGCGGAAATAGATTGTCGAAAAGGTAATTTGAATTTAGTGGTAAAGGTAACTGCCAGATAGTTCTGTAAGAAACGAGGCGGGTATCACCTCGTGACAGTATAGTACCTACTTGTACCTATCTATCTCCTTGTATATCTATATTTGCTTATTTGCCGGATCTACCAGTAGTGGAAGAGCGCAACCTGCTGTTACGGCTAGTTAAGAAAACGGAAATCGAAGAGGATCAGTTCCCCGCCGTGCTGAAGGCTGTGCGGCGCGCCTACGTCGCCCATAAGCTCAACGAAGAAGGGCCCTATCACGTAAACTATACCCTATTGCGCCAGCAAGAGGCTTGTAAAATTGAGTTATTAATTATTATCATTAAATGAGACAGGCCCCCGCTTGTGGATTTTCCAAAATTCCTTCCTACGCAAACGGGAAAAAAGGGAGATAGCTAGTTCTGAGAATATAAAAGAGAGCCAAGCATACGTAGAATCATTTTTCATCTCTCTTTCATACAGTCATCTTCAGACAGTGACCTGGACGAAACATCACGAGCCGCCAGGCACACCCTGAAGCTGTACCGGCGAACTGTCAGACCTGATGAAGACTACACCAGAGCAGCGGAAAAAATACAGGTGACGAACATAACCTTGGTAGTCTGAGGTCCCACTTGCACCAAAGCCGGTAACCTGGTAAAATTTTTGGCACAGAGGCATTCCATCTTAGGCCTCAGGGTAGGCAACGCATTCGAGATCTTATGGTTTCTTAATGGGGGATCATAGGATTTCGGTGTCCATGAGCCGCAGTGACCACTTACCATCAGATGGGCTGTGCCATCAGATGGGTTATGGTATATAAAAAAAAACCTTTTCAAAGAACTAAACCTGAGTTAAGCAGTCTGGTGCTTTTTGCAGAAGTGCAGATGGGGTAGCCCCTCAAATCGGCCATCAGTTCTGCGAGCGATGCGCCCTGCTCACTGCCGAATGCCGATTAAGTTTGGCCGTCTCTGCTTGCATATCTACTGAGTGGATATACTTTTTAATAGTAAACGTGAACCGATTTCGATAATTCTTTTTTTTTTTTGAAAGGTGGTACGTCCAAGTTGGTCCCATATTAATTTGGTTCAGTTCTGAGAAAATGAGGGAACTCTTCGAAATTTGCTATCGCGTAGGTGATTTTGGTGTCAATTTCGAAGACTACATAGTTACTTATGTATTTCTATAATAATGTTTGGAAACGGTAGAAGAAAAAAAAAAAAAAATTAAAAAATTAAAACCGCTCAAACTCCGACAGACTGCTAAGTCGGTGTCAAGTGAACCGACCCAAAGAAATGATAATCATATAGCGAACTTGACATTGACATCGCAGTCCGTCGGAGTTTGAAGGCAGTTTTTATTTTTTTATTTTATTGCAGGCAGCGTATCGGGCATACCGAGTGCGACGCAAGCAGTGCAGCAGTGAGGCTCATGACTACACGGAAAAGTCCATCCGCTTTAATACTCAGGTATAGTCGCCATCAGATATATCGGAGCATGTAAGGTGATCAAAAATATGTGAACATGCACTCTAAAGCCAGGAATACCTGCGACACCTGTCGCCAACGACGTCGGGTGAAGTGACGCGACGTTGCCAGACATGTTGAGTGAAGTCTGGCGACATCGCGGGACACGTTTCGCCAACGACATCGAGCGAAATGGTGCGACGTTGCCAGACATGTCGAGCGAAGTTTGGCAACGACGCGCGACACATAGACAGGCTACGGACGTAAATCGCACGATGTCGCCAGATATGTCAAGCGAAATCGCCCGGCTTTGATTGTAACATTTGTCCCCTAGTGTATCCCTGCCCTGATTTAGCTTTTAGGTACACCATTCGTTGACTTTGTTTTGATTTGGTTGACAAGTAATTGAAATATTATATGGAACACCACTTTTATTGCAAATAAATCTCTCTCTCTCTCTCTCTCTCTCTCTCTCTCTCTCCCTCTCTCTCTCTCTCTCTCTCTCGCAAGTAGTTCCAATTCTAAGCTAAATTTATTAACAGGCGGAGCTACTGATTCCAGGCACCAGTGGTCCAAAGCATTTGGAGAGATGTAAGAACAATTTTTAAATATAATTTTGAGCTGCTCTTAAGAGGGTTTACTCCGAAAGTTGGCACCGTCGCAAATAGCTGACAAATATTTCGCTATTTCATTAATTTCTGAATATTACTGAATGAAAACATAAATTATCACTCTATGGTTGAATAAAACCTTACGTATGGATTGCAACAATTATCATAGGAACACGAAATTTTTAGGATTATGGAAGTACT
The DNA here is from genome assembly GCA_963971205.1 of Aethes cnicana. NCBI lineage: Eukaryota > Metazoa > Arthropoda > Insecta > Lepidoptera > Tortricidae > Aethes > Aethes cnicana. Next base: position 11,138,785 of record OZ020286.1, read on the forward strand.
ATCTTTTGAAAACTTTCCATCGCATTTCTCATGCATTTTAATGTAGGTAATCTTCTCATTTTAATGCCTAACCAACAAATATAAAACGCGACGCGTTAGTCAACCATAGAATGATAACTTCTTTTTTAATTCAGTAACATTGAGAAATTAATGAAAACAGCGAAGCATTTGACAGGTTTATCCCGAAAGTTGGCAACGTCGCATATAGGACGTTGCCAACTTTCGAGATAAACCCTCTTAAGCCGTTGGTGCAGTCTATTATTGCTTAATCCGTGCACCTCTACACTCTACAGGTTCCAGCATAGCGTCGACAGTATCCCTTGCGGGGTCATTCATCACCCTCCCCCCCTTCACGCCCTACTCCAACACCTACTCTGACATCGTGGAACTCGAGCAGGACGTGGAGGTAGAGGTAGGGGAGGGACGCACGATCATTGACTACTCTGAGAACGGGAATGAGGTAAGTACGGACTTTCTTTTCCGTTTGGAATTCGGTTATCGCGTTCCCGCAGTAACTATGCGTTGTTTCGGTATAAAAAGAAGTAGGTAAATAGTCGTGAGTAAACCTACGTTCGTAGTTTTTATAGACTGCTATTTTTATTGTGGTGGAACATTACAAATTACGAAAATTTTCTTTAAAAGTCGTATCTGAAACCTTTTTTAAAAATCTTGAATTTTAAGTTCACAATTACCAACTATGCTCATATTGACACATAATTTTCCAAAAGTACTTATTCAAGAATCAAGAATCAAGAATTGTTTATTTGCCAGAATACGTATACAAGATCTTAAAATTTAGTGCTAAGTAACAGTATTCAGCCTGCAATATTACTTTGTAAAATATGTTTCAACTATATTTTTTCGGACAGAAAATCAAAGAGCCACGGAAAGCGTCAGTTCACTATGTCTCAAGAGATTCTCTTCAAGAAGACGACGAGGCCGAGAAAATTGTGAGTGAAGAAATCTGGGAAAAAGTGATTGACAATGACGAAGTTCGCGAATAAATTAATGACGAAGTTCGCGAAGAAATTATTGTTGAAGAAATCACTGAAAGAGATAAAGGTGTCTTCCATGATACTACTTACGAAGCAACTGAGAACGCAGGAGATATCGAAGTAGTAAGTGATGAAGATGAACAAGTTATAGAAAACGTGGTGCGTATATTGAAACATGATGAAATATCTCATGCTGATGAAGCCGATTTCATGATAGACAGCAAAGATGATGATGAAATTGATGACGATGACAATAGTCGCGACCTTTACAGCAATAAGGAGTTTGATTATGAATCGTCAAAGGAATCTTACGACGACTGATCTCAGTTCCATAGTCAACTTACCTACCTACTTTATATTTGTAGATTATTGAGGCTTTCAAGAGCTATCACTTTTAAACTTTCCGTAACCTTTGACATTAGTTGTTAATGAATCTGAATCCTTATAACGGAAGTTTTACTTGATAAATACGTTTTATGGCTTAAATGGTTTATTTATGTTCTTTAGAAAACCTTACAAGTCTTACAACTATTTAGTAATCGAAGGATGAATTTAAAAAACAGTTTCTATGCTTTTGGTCATTAATATAATTATATATAACCTATCAGATAAGCTATACCTTATTAACTATGTGTTGGACAAACAGTGCTTTCATATGTCTTATAAAGTAAATGCCTTGGCTTAATAATTATAAATATAAATCTCATGGATATTCAAAAAGCTGCGATTAATCTAAAATTATCATATAAACAACAATTTCAACAACATACACAAAAGAAACTGAACAACTATAAACAAAAAGAAAACACTGAGATAGAAGCTATAATGTCATAACTGCGTCATGTTTTTAATGACTTTACTTGAAAAGGTTTTCACCTGATAGTGATATTTCAGAGTATTTTTAAAAAAAAACCAAATTGGGCACTTATGTATTAAATTTAAAATATGTACTTTAGGATACTGAAGATAATTAACTTAATACTAATGCATACTTAGTTTACAGAAATACTGTAAAGATAGTTATCAATATCAATGTACTTATCAAAGAAAATGAGAAATCACAGCAGATTTCAGTAGGTAATCACTACTACGTATAACAAAATTATTATGATGGGTTATATTATATGTTGTGATTGAGATTATGCGTTTTAAAAAACGTATCATATTGGTATTTTTGGCAAATACTTAAATAATAGATTAGACTAGTGGAATGGACCTACAATAAGTAAATAATTAAATTAAATTGTTCGATAAACTTAAAAATAGTTTAGAATAGTCTTCAAAAATGAATGTACTTCTTACACCGGTTTAGCATATTTGAGACAATCTCAACATACTTATTCATCGAAAAAGCAATAATGTCTTAACAAAACATAAAACTATCCAATAGAGGAAATAATAAGTTGTGACATCACAATAAAACATAAAAATAATCATCGAAATCTTTGAGCGATCAAAATTTTATAGAGATCTAGTAACTTATACTTTGGTATTTTCCAAATAGTTTTTTTCACTTTGGACTTATTGCAATAACCTATGATTATAAATACAACAACAAGGATTATTCTATCGTAATACAAGCCCATAATAGTGCCTTACAAATTAAAGTTATAAGCAACCTTTTCCAGATTTCCACAGATTGTTTTCGTCTTCATGAGCTCGGTATCTTCGTCTTCTTTCTCCGTTCTTGTCTAGTCAATTATTATCCAAATCCAAACATAGGTTATTATAATAAGCCGTAACTAATCTAAGGCTTCGTCGAGTGTCATGGAACTTGGGGAAATTCTTGCAGCAGTTTATATAGTATCGACTCCGCCGCCCATCAGCTTGTTGCCGTACTCACTTAGCACCTGAAATGAGAGGCAATAGTTGAAAATAAGTTTATTAAAGTACGCAAACGCTCATGAAAACTGCTTTAGCATTTGCCGGAGCAGACTATAAATTGGGGTGACTAAATTATCATCTATAAACCTAGACTCAATCTCCCAGAGGCGTATTTACCCTAGGGCCAAGGGGGCCATGGCCCGGGGCGTCAGGCTCTGAGGGGCGGCGCTAGCCGCCCATCAAAGCCGGCCTAGGTCGAATTTTGTACATTGATTTTTAAAAATCAAACAAAACTACGAGTATTTTCTACTGAACTTTTTAACATTAAAATTTGTTAAGCTCGTTCTACACTTGTATCATATCAGCGTATCGTATCTCCGTCGCGTGGCACCGACGCGTATCGTGGACGCAAAAAGATCGCGATCTTGCTGTGCGCCGTATCTGATCGCTTGCGATCCATGTTGATACGCGTTTATTAAAATCCTCTCACACTCGCGATCTGGTGACCGTCAAAATCTAATATCAAGAAGAAGAAGAAGAATCTATATCAAGATCATCTAGGTTAAAAAATAGTACCTACCCTTAAATTTCCCGAAATATATAAGGCTTGTTCACGGTGTACGCTACCGAGCATCAAGCTGGCGTACACTGCGTGGATCTCTGAAACGGCTTTGGTTCTCAGGAATGATTTATAGCTCAAAAAATAGTACCTAAATAGTACCCTACGCCCGTCATTCATGATTTCAAACATACACACCAGGCGCGGATCCACCGTTGTGGGCACTATGGGCATGCCCACAACCCTAAATAGCCTTATAGACATACTTACCTCATGCCTAAGAGTTTTCACGTCACATTTTTACAGCCCAATGAGGTTGATAATTTCGAACGTCTTGATAAAAAAAAAGATAAGAGCGAGTTAAAATCGCTTGGAGAGGGTTCCATTCGTTGATTGTTTTCTATATCATTTCAAATATGTAATACCATGAACTTCTTATAGGTTTTCATAGTAATCTGTAGGTCGAGAACTAAGAATCATAGTTTTTTTTTCAAAATTTTAGGCCCAGTAAATTGAATTCTTTTAATTAGGTTATCGTACGTGTTTGGGTCACTATGTTACATATAAGTACGTACCAAATTGCAGTAGTTTCGGAGCAAATTGGCTGTAACAGACACACGAGTGATTCTATAAGCGTTCCCATATTTCGTTTTGAGGTTTGTAATCTTAAAAAGTAATGAAAAAAAAAACAATAAAAATTTAAAACCGACTTCAAACTCCGACAGCCTACAAATTCGGTGTCAATTTCACTATAAGATTGACATCGACTTTGGGTCGGTTCACTTGACACTGACTTTGTAGGCTGTCGGAGTTAGAAATTGGTTCTTATTTTTTATTTAAAATTTTTTTTCGGCTACAGTTTCCAACATGGGTACGATGGGACGTAAATGTCACTGTAGTCTTTGAAATTGACGCCAAAATTATACACTTGCTAACAAATTTTGAGGAGTTCCCTCATTTTCTTATGGATTCCATCATCAGAACTGAACCAAATTAAAATGGGTCCAATCCGGAGGTACCAACCTTTTGATTATAAAAAGAATAATCGCGGAACATGCATTAAAAAAAAATAAGAAAAAAACATACCAGACGAATTGAGAACCTCATTCTTTTTTCGAAGTCGGTTAAAAAGAGAGACTGTCAGGCCTGCTAGTTTCCGAAAATTTTAATATTGTGATTTTGCTAAATAATATTGTTCCTAGAGGGTCTGAGAGCTGTAGACATCGCGAATCTATTTTTTTGCATGGCTTGAATCAGTTTTTTTTTTACTTTATAAACCCAATAGCTCCGCCAGTTTAAAAATTTTACGAAAAGTGACTACAAAAGAAATAAAAAAAGTCGAATCTGGTCACACATGTGCATTTATGATCGATATCGATATAAAATAAAATGTTGGTCTAGATCTGGCTCTTTTAAAAATAGCGACCGTCAACATAGCGTACACCGTAACGTACTATTTAGGTACTATTTATTTGCATAATCTGATCCTGGATAACGTTACGGTGTATCTTGACGGTCACTAAAAATACACTTGTTTGTTGTTCCCAACCATACAGCAGCTTTACAAACCCTATATTAGGGACCGTAAAATGACCATTCGAAAATTGATTTTTTTCGAAGAAGGCGTATTTGCATAAGCTAATTTTCGCGTCACCTGCATTGTTTGGGCTTTTCAAATTTATGGCAGGTTTAATTATTTATACTTACTTTAAGTTTTTTTTTTAATAAGATTCCAAACCATTATACTTCATATTTGCTTCAAAAATATAAAAAATAAAGTACATTATTTTCCTTATTTGTAGCTACAAATATGGTAAAAAATACCGTTTACGTTGTTTTTTTGGGGCCAGCCTCTAGTAGGACTCGCACTTGACTTCGCACGTGCCCACAACCTTTTTTGAGGGCTGGATCCGCGCCTGATACACACAAATAAACACTTGTTGCTGTAACAACTTTGTACGCCAATGTTCACACCACACCACACTGATCGGATCGGTGCTCAGATCGGGTCCACGTACACTTGTCAAGAGCGTGTCCGTATACCCTTTGATAATCAGGGAAAAACAGACTCGAGGTGGAACGCGGCGTTTTCACACCTCCGCCGCGGAAGCAGCAGCGCTGAACCGCTACACTAATGCCGCGGCGGACTGCTTCCACACACGCCGCGGATCGAGTAGCGGAAGCGGTGCGTGCTTGTAGCTGCCAGTTGTTGCAATCGAAGCAAAATGTCGTCTCTTTCGGAGTCCGAGGAGGGCAAAAAATATTGGGCTCTTTAGCATTAAAAAAAAACCCTCGAATCTGGGTGCACGATATAAGTTAAAAGAAAAACCTAGGCGAAAACAAATTAATACAAAGAGCTAGTCTCATGAAGATTTTATGCGGTTTTTTGGCAAAAATAATGAAAGTATAATCAATGGTTGTTTTAGAACGTAGTTTTAAAACAATCAAAAAATAAATAATCCCAGGGTGTGATTTTTAAAATGGAAATATACCTACATACGTAAAATTAAATTTATTTTATTGGCTACCTGTTTTGATCTTAAATAAGCAAACTGATTTTAGCCTTATTTTTGTATTTTTTTTATATTTTACGTAGTCGGGTTTTTGTTTCTTATTTTTTTTGTATTATTTTGGTCTGGATGACTAACTAAATATATAATCGGCCTATTCCTGACCTCTTTAAATAAGTTTTCTTTAAATTCAATGCCCATTTTTTACTAAAATTAACTATTCCGCTAAGAAAAAGCTGTCGACAGCCATAGATCGTCCGCCGCGGTACTGCGGTACAGTGGCGGACTGGCGGATCCTACGCGGAGATGTGCACGGCGCCTAGAAAGAGCGGCGGCACCGCGGCGGTATTCCGTGCGAGAGAGATAGAACTATAGTCGACTCAACGCGTTAGTGCAGGCCATGAACAGGCATTTCCGCGAATTATTCGTTCCTCGTACAACGGACAAACGATCGCGGATTTTCAGCGTTACCGCTGTTTTCACACCTACTTTGGAACTATTTCCAATTCGCGGCGGAGGTGTGAAAACAGCCTCAAATCGTAACTGCGTATCATTAAAATACTTATCAAGTCCATACTTACCGATCTTGATATGCGTATCTGATCGCGAGTGTGTGGGGACTTTAATAAACGCGTATTCTACATGCAATCCAGCAAGCGATCAGATACGGCGCGTAGCATGATCGCGATCTTTTTGCGTCCACACTCACTAACGATCATGATACGCGTCGGTGCTACGCGACGGAGATACGATACGCTGAAATTATACAAGTGTGGACCGAGCTTTAGACGTAGTGACCGCGAATTTTGCATTTTTAGGCAAATTAGCGACAATGGCTGAAACAAAAAGCCATAAACTTGCAAAGCATTTACCCAACAGATCTTGCAGATGATCTGCAAGATGAATGCGTTCTTTAAAAAAACCTTTTATGTAAGTACATTTTCTAAATAAATTATTTGTACCTATTGTTTTTCACTTTTATTTTTGAAAAAAAAAGTTTGCCGCCTTGTAAGGGGCGGCAAATCCCAGTGGCCCAGGGCGCAATTTTTTTAAATACGCCTCTGCAATCTCCACTGATTCAAGGTTCTAACTGAGATGGATGCAATTTTCTTCATTTCCATTCTTCATTACTTGTTTCTATAACCTCCTAAACTTCACATTTCGTCTTGCATTCCAATGTAAATCGAGCTT